>APFE031071583.1:0-11618 GCA_000404065.3 Pinus taeda
TTTTGTCCCTATCATGGCTTTGTTGATTCTCCCTAATATGACTTTGGGGATCCCAGTGTGGTACATTAATCCCCCGTCAAACACTCTGCCTGGTTAGCTCAGACCATATCATGCTTTGAACCCGGTGCATCTGGTCCCTATGACCCCTGTCACTGCTCCAGTTCCACCACAACCTCAACAGGAACCCACTCCTGTTAGGACAACATATGGACATAGGGGAAAAGCCAAGAAGAAGGAACCTAAGGAAAAGGCTCCCTAAGCACCTCTAGCTCCCATACATCCAAAGCCGACACCTTCATGTGTTTTGTGTGATCAATAATTGTTGTGATCTTCCTCGTCTCAAACGTTTGGTTCATGAAACGTTCCCTAAGTGAAAGATCCTTGAGGTCCAAGTTACCTTACTGGGACCAGCTAGGAACACAAAGCGTTGCACACAAATCACCCTTGTGCCTTGTGCGATCACTATGGTCATTATTCCCATTGTTTCCCTCGTTTCGACGAGTTTCTTGACTGCCTTCGAGTGCTTTTCATGTACAAGGCCACTCGTAGGATCATCTACTCCTCTACCTATGGATTGTGGTACCACTAGTACACCAGAAAAGGGGGACTCTAGTCCCACCATCATGATCCCTCCCCTCGATGTCGAGATGATAGAATCCACAGTCCATATCCTTTACCTGTCTTCATCCTTGAGTTCCTCGTAGGAAAACCTTTGTGAGGTTTCTGTGCACGCTTCTATCTAACCTCCTTCACTAGAGACCCATGTCTCAACATCGATAGATTTTCCATCTACTAGATGGTCATCTACCAGTTCAGATGTTGTGTATGTTAACCTTCCTTCTCAAGATGATGCACCAGGTACCACTGCCACAGCATGTATTCAATCTTCCTCTCGTCCCCCCATCTTCCATTCTAATGATGACATCATGGAAGCCATGGCTACCCCTAATTATCCTTGGCATGATATGCACCATAGTGCATACGTCCTTCCATATTTGGAGTCCACCAATCTAAATACATCTAGTACACCCATATCATACTAGGGGCACATAGTCCCCTACACCTCCTTATCATCCTTTGGAGGATCTCTTGCCAAGTTGGGCCGAGATGCTTGAATCCATTTTTCAAGCACTTGAAACATAATGGCACTCCATAAAATCCTCTTGCTAGGGAGCATCATCCCCACCTTTGCATACTAGATCAGTCCCCTCCATCTCATATATTTGAGGGAAGTATCCCATGCTTGGGGGCATGATGATTTTCCCCTGGCCATCTTCTCAATTGATTAGCATAAGTCTTGGCATGGTCAATTATCCTCCCATTCCTTGGATAGTTTGTCCTACCAGCCTTTCCGGCGAGCCATATTCACATCACATATCATAGATGTTTGATAACATACCTTTAAATATTCTACTCTATGTCATAGCACCTTTACCACATAGTCCCCATGTTTGACTTAGTGGTTGAGGATGATTCTAGACCTCCTATAATAGTTTATTCTCATTTTCCTCTTCCCTTAATTCTTCAGCAAGAACCATCATTCCAAAAAGAATTAAGGCCATCTTTAGACAAGTAAGGCCACTTGCCTGAAAGTTACAGATGCCGATTCTGATGGTTAGTTTTTGTGCTATGATCTCCACAAGCTTTAGGGACTTCTCCTCCTCTCCAAATTCACCACAACTCACTTAGAAAATGAATTAAATTGGAGGGAAAAAAACCCTTTTTCTAGGAAAACCCATAGTTTTTCTGTTGCACATTGCCACTAGACCGTATCTCCATCTGACCAACTTTCAACACCATTTGAAATCTCTCACCGAGTACTCTAATGGGTCTCTCTTCATTTTGATGATTTGATAATTCACTAGGAAATCATTTTCCAAGAAGGGCCTCTTCATTGCCTCTCAAAATTGAATTTCTTTAGATGTGATTCCTGTACCTTGAGCAACACCTCCTCTTAATGCTTGTCGTCTCTTTTGTCGATATGTCATGAGTAACCATCATTTTCTCACGTTTTCATGGTCCCCACTGGGCCTATGTTGTGTCACAACATCATCGAGTCACCCTTGTTCAAAGCATCCATGATATGTCACCTTTAAATCCATGGATTCGAATATATGATCTGAGGAAGTTAGGGTTTTTGCAAACTCCAAAATTCCATCTCAAACATGTCATCGTGGAATATTCGTTATATGTTTTTTTTCTACGAAGGTTCACACTCTAAAATTAAAACCCATTTAAGCTGAAATATTCTTGAAGCTTGGGCCCGTCTTTTAGATCTTGGTTCACTATATTTTCAAAGATATGGTCCAAGACATTTATGGTTTTTGGAGGCTCCTAAATTACATCCCAAACAGGTGACCTTGGGAAAATCATCATAACTTTCTCTCTAAGAATCAAATTGAAATTTCGTAATAATTTATAGAGAGAGGATGAACTATACTTCTCTATGTATCATTTTTAGGTTCGAAGATAGAAACTATCGATTGATTTCCTACATGGTTTTTCATCTCACATATTCATGGATTAATGTTTCTTGACCTGTTACATAGGTTGAATTACAATTTGTCTATTATCATGGTTGTTTTTTTCTATTCTTTACTTGTTTTAGGTGCTTGAAGAGCGAAGCGAGATATAGTTGGAGTGAGCCAGCAAGGACATCACCAAACGGGATAAGCGTACTAAGAGGTAGGCCCTATTAATTGGTTCTAACCAAAGGAAATCTTCCATAGAATGTATTTGTTGTGGCTAGACCCATTATTAGGCTAGAGGAATTTTTTTGTATCTGCACTTATAATTTTACTTCACCACACTTTGTGTGTTGTGTGGGAGGTAGTTAGGCATGCCACCAATAACTTTCGTGTGATTCCTCGTCTGAAAAATTTGGTTCATGAAACATTCCCTAATTCAAATATCCCTAAGGTCCAAGTTATCTTACCGAGACCAACCAAGAATTCAAAACGTTGCGCACAAATCACCCTTGTGAATTGTACGATCATTATGGTCATTATTCCCATTGTTTCCCTCGTCTCGATGAATTTTTCGATTTCATTTAAGTGCTTTGCGAGTACAAGGCCACTCGTAGTGGATAATCTACTCCTCTACCTGTGGATTCTTGTACCACTAGTACAACAGGATAAGGGGACTCCGGTCCCACCATCATGATGCCTCCCCCCGAATGTTTTGATGAAAAAATCCACATTCCATGTCCTTTACCTGTCACCATCCTTGAGTTCCTTGTAGGAAAACCTTTGTGAGGTTTCTGTGCATGCCAACATCGATAGATTTTCCATGTACTAGCTGGTCATCTACCAGTTCAAATGATGCGTATGTGAACCTTCTTTCTCAGGATGATGCACTAGGTACCGCTACCACATCATGATTTTCCCCTGGCCATCTTCTCAATTGATTAACATAAGTCTCTGCCTAGATCCCACTGAATCTAGGTATGATTGATTATCCTCCCATTCCTTGGATAGTGTGTCCTACCAGCCTTTCCAGTGAGCCATATTCACATTGCATATCATAGACGTTTGATACCATACCTTCAAATATTCTACTCTATTTCATAGCACCTTTGCCACATAATCCCCATGTTTGACTTAGTGGGAGAGGATGATTCTAGACCTCCTATAGTGTTTCATTCTCATTTTCCTCTTCCATTAATTCTTCAACAGGAACCATCATTCCAAAAATCATGAAGGCCATCTTTGGACAAGTAAGTCCACTTGCCTGAAAGTCACAGATCCTAATTCTAATGGATAGTTTATCTGCTATGATCTCCATGATCTTTAGGGCCTTCTCCTCCTCCCCAAATTCACCACAACTCACTTAGCAAATGAATTAAATTGGAGGGAAAAAGCCCTTTTCTAGGAAAATCCACAGATTTTTTGTTGCACATTGCGATGAGACCATAGCTCCGTCTTACGAACTTTCAACACCATTGGAAATCTCTCACCGAGTACTCTAATGGGTCTCTCTTCATTTTGATGATTTGATACTTCACCGGGAAACCATTTTTCCAAGAAGGGCCTCTTCGTCGCCTCTCAAAATCGAAGTTCTTCATATTCAATGTTTGTACCTTGAGCACCATCTCCTCTTAATGCATGTTGTCTCATGTGTCAATATGTCATGAGTAACCATCATTTGCTCATGTTTTCATGATCCCCACTGGGCCCATGTTGTGTCACAGCGTCATCGAGTCACCCTTTTTCATAGAATCTGCGATGTGTCACCTTTACGTCCATGGATTCAGAGATATGATATGAGGAAGTTAGGGTTTTTGCAAGCTCCAAAATTCCATCTCAAATAGGTCATCGTGAAATATTCACTATATGTTTTTCTATGAAGGTTCAAACTCTAAAATTAAAACCCATTTGAGACACAATATTCTTGAAGCTCGGGCCCATATTTCAAATATTGGTTCGCTGTATTTTCGAAGATATGGTCCAAGACATTTATGGTTTTTACAGGCTCTCAAATTACATCCCAAACAGGTGACCTTGGGAAAATCATCATAAAATTCTCTCTGAGAATCAGATTGAAATTTCGTAAAAATTTATAGAGAGAGGATGGACTGTACTTCTCTATGTATCATTTTCAGGTCCAAAGATTGAAACAATGACATGTGGCACTTCGTACAAGTTCTCTCTACCGAATGATTCTATGATCAAGTCATCGTAGGCATTTTGGCATAACTCTTTCTTGGAGAACCCAATATTTATCAAACTGGTGGGGTTAGAAAGAGGACTCAGAGAACTACCATAGGATGGCAAGGATTTGGTAAATTGGATAGTACAGATGGAGAAAAGTTTTGATCTACATGATGTATAACTATTACAAAAGGTTCATATTGCATCTTTATATTTAGAACCAAACCCTTTTGTATGGTATAGAGGGCTTTGTTCTCGTAAACCACTTGTCACTTGGTCAATTTTCACGAAGGAAATGATAGCACATTATGAGGATACATAGAGAAACACCTTCTTTAGCCAATTGATAAATCTCAAAAAAAGGGTTCAATGGCAAAGCACATTGAGAAATTCCAAAAATTGAATATAAGGGTAAAAGATATTCCAGAGAAGCAAAGGATTGATTTCTTCATAGGGACTTTAAACGGTAACATTCAACACGAGGTTCGTCTTTGGGAACTTGATTCATTGGAGAAGGCATTCAGGTTAGCAAGAAAAATTTAAAGAGAAATTATGGAAACAAGGAATCCTAAAGGTCTTTGTTACAGTTGTGATAGAAAATACACTAAAGGTCATAAGTGTGCTGAGAAGAAATTATTTTACATAGATTATGAAGAAGAGGAAGAAAAGGATCAAGAAACATCAAAAGAAGAGGATATACACTAGTAACCAACCCCAGATAAAGAAGAAATGAATCTAACCATATCATGTAAAGCATCGGCAAGAATTACCATTCCTCAAACTCTCAAGATACAAGGACATATCAAGAAGAAAAAGGTTCAAGAAGTGAAATATCACATCAAGCATCAAGAAATGAATCTATCCATATATTTTAATGCATTCGTAGGAATTACCACTCCTCAAACTCTCAAGATAGAAGGACTTATCAAGAAGAAAAAGGTTCAAACAGTGAAAGATCACATCGAGCATCAACAACAAGTTCTTCAACTTTTAAAGGATAACCCCAGTTTGGTGCAGAATCAAAGGAAACGACAAGAATATCAACATCACAATGAAAAAAAATTTGATGTAGGTGATTGGGTATTTTTACGGCTACAACCATAAAAACAAATGTCCCTCAGGCAAGCTAAGAAGGATAATAAATTATCACCAAATTATTATGGTCCTTACAAGGTGACGCAAAACATTGGTACTATGGAATACAAATTGGAGCTTCCTACATCTTCCTAAGTTCCCCCAGTTTTCCATGTTTCATTCTTAAATAAGGTTGTAGGTGACAATCTCCTAGCTCAAACAATATTGCTAGAACTTGACGAGGAAGGAAAATTCATAGTGGAACCTGAAAAAGTATTGGAAATAAGAAACCAACAACTAAGAAATCGATCAATTTCTGAGTATCTCATCATGTGGAAGAACTTAACTACTGAATATTCGGCATGGGAGCAGGAGAATTTTATACATAAGCATCAAGAAATACCCAAGCATTGAGGACAACACTTTTTGAAGGAGATGGGCATGTTAGGTCCCTATACTACTAGTGTAACCCCTTTTTATTATCAATGCAACCCCCTTATTGTATCGTTTTTCCCATTTGGTCCCCATGTTGTTATTATTGTGCCCAAGTAGTCCCCATGGTGTTATTATTGTGCCACATAGAAGCCCACTATTGCTATTGTTGTGCCCCTACAATAGTATTGTTATGTAGCCTCTCATTATATTGGGACCCCTTAGACTCCTATATATAGAAATGAGGTCTTGTCATTTGTATCATCCAAAAATTGTTCATTTGTGTAATGTAAAGGAGGTTTCCCCCTCGAAGAGGCTAATTTTTAGTCATTGATCTATCTTTTTGTGAGCTAGTTTCATAACATCATCAAAGCAAGTCATCTTACCAGTATTGGCTTACAATCAAAATGACTACCAAAAGGTCATTTCACATATATTTTTAGGAGCTGTGATAAGAAAATGAAAATGTTTGGCACGTGATATACTTTTACGAGTATTAGATAATAGCTAACAATCAAAAGGCTTCCTATTTTAGAGAATCATCGTAAAAAATATGTCTTTAATAGCTACAATAAAAAAAGAAGATACTCAGGAAGTAATGTACTTATTGTCAACAATAAACAAATCACAGCCATTACTGTATCAAACATTCGTACCAATGAGCATATTTCATCATTCTAAACTTGTATCCTGCACTTCTCTATTTATATGTTACATTATGCGTAGAAATATGAGAAAATTTTTCATCAAGCAACCTTGAAGTAGTACATAGATATGTGGTTGTAGATTACACCGAGGAGAATCACAATATTTAGACTTCAGATTTGTTTTTTACCCGGTGCTAGTAATATTGATATGTTGCATAACATCTAAAGTTATATAAAGTACATGTCCTGTAACACTCATATTGATATAAACAATCCATGTAATACCAATTCCGCTGGGGCTTGAAGTTGGATCTGCGGATCCACATTTCAGATTAAGATACAAATAGAAATCAGCCCACATCTTCATAGGATTCGACACGTAAATGGATCATTCAAGCCCAAAAACAGATCCATTACTACCAAAACAAATCCTCTACCAGCTCGCCCTCACATGCCAGATCCCAAGCAAATAAAATTAGAGTTTTAGGGGTTTTTGAATTTTTATTAAAGGATGTTTTTCCACCTGTTTGAAACCCCGCACAGTGGATATTATATTTAATGTATATAGCTAAGTTATTAATTACTTGAAGGTTGTAAAGCATATGATAAATCTCAATGAAAGGTTCAAGACATTAAAAATTTAATTTTTAGTTTCTTATTATGCTCGTGGGAAAGCTCTAGAAGAGGACTAAGAAATTTTATAGACATTAAAAAATTAATTTTCAGTTTGTGATTATGTTGGTGAAGCTTTGGGAATTCCATCCAACTCTAGGTGAAGTCTTTTCTTAGAATAGTATGATACATAAACCATAACAAGTTGTCAAACAATGTACAAAATTCATTTACCATCATACCCTGCTCCGAATTTTTAGACTTTAAGGAGGATTTCCAAGAAGACAAGTGGTTTGTATGATGTAAAGTTGAAATATCCAAGTGATGAGGATGTAGTCCCATTTTGAGATATTTCGTTAGACCTACTCTATATTATCACATCAATAGAATGTGTTGGAAAATGTAACTAGGTTTGGTCTTCATAATGTCTCATGCACTATTGATTTTATGTATTCATTGTAAAAGAAAAAAAAATATTATTATTATTTTGCAGCATGGGTTTCATGCTCAAGGTCATTTTATTTATAGTTCAAGTACCCTTTGAGTACTTCTAGGGCATTTTCATGAAGTCAAAAACTCAAAGAAGTCATTTTCATATGTAAAGACCCCATTAGGCATGTTGTGTCATGTAAAAAGGATTTATTTAGAGTGAAAAGAGTCAAATGTCCTCCTCCTAGACCAAGTTGGCTTACAAGAAGACCATTCATCCTAGCAATGGCAAGTCAGCCTCACAATGATAGTTTGAGGTCCAAGAAAAGGCTAAATATACAATGCATTCAACCACAATTGAGGGCAATCCAATCAGCTCATAAAAAGACAAAAAAAAAGACTAAAGTCAAGCAAAGAAGAGAACACCCAAAAGAAAGATCGAAGAATTTTGGAGACTATTTTGGGTTACATCATCAATTATTTTTTGTTACATCATCTCACACGTGCAAGTAAGGGGCATCTTATGCAACAACAAGACCAAAATAGTAGTCACTAAAAAAGGCTGAAGTTTGGGGTTCAAAAGGATCTATTTGATAGGAAAGTTATTGAGGAAGAAGCAGCTCCTCAAGTGAGGGAAGAAAGAGACATTTCTCACCATATTTTCCCATGCGTGTGAAGCTAGGTTTTATGCAGCTAAGCCAAAAATTGCAGTCGTAAGTTGGAGGTCCAAAATTGTGGTCAAAGGAAGAAGTCACAGTAGTCGTGAAGCAAGTTTAACTTTGGTTGACTTTCCGACAAGCAAGCTCATCAAGAAGAAGTCTCACTTGGTCTTGGAGGGGTCTTAAGTCTTGGAATTCATCATTTGAATATTCTAAAAGAAGAGAAGAATTCTTAGTAGAGCCTGATGATAAAAGAACACTACAATAATCAAGTAAAGAAGAGGCTAACTACAAGTACATCAAATTAAGTAAAAGAACATTACCCTAATCTAAATGCTCTTGATTTCCTAACAGAGTGATGATTGAAAAAACTCTATTTTGTTTTTAAAATTTTATCCCTTTTTTATAAATCATGATGCATCATGATTTCCCCAAAAGACACATTATGGTGAATAAAAGTAACCAAACATTTTTGATATGTTGATCGCCTTGAGCCCTAAAGAATCCAATCTACCTTGTATACCAAGAAGAGGGGAAATTCCATGTAGGTTTCCCCAAAAGACACATTATGGTGAACAAAAGTAAGACATTTAGATCTTTACACCAAAAATCTAAAACAATTCCAAGAAAAATGACGAGATGCCACCTATAATTGTACTTATAGAGCAGACGAATGTACAAACGCTTCCCAAAGCCCAAACGGTTAGCTCAAACTTGTCATTGAATGTGAAGAAGCTTCCCTTGGCTCAAGAAATGAGGAGATGCCACCTATAATTGTACTTATATAGCATACAAATGTACAAATGCTTCCCAAAGCCCAAGGGGTTAGCTCAAACTTGTCACTGAATGTGAAGAAGCTTCCCTTGGGTTTCCCTAGATTTTTCTATTTATGTGGGACTTTCTGGTTGGCTAGATTCTAAAATCAATGTATTCAGCAAAAAGTTATGAAATAGGTGTATATTTAAGAACATTACAAAATCATAACAACTAAGAGCCAAAAAGAAATTAAATGTTGAAGTTGGAATCTACAATTGAGTTTCCTACATAAAATAGAATTCATCTACCATTGATTTTCCTACATAAAATAGAATTTAGAGATTGACAAAAATAGAAAAATGCCCCTGGCGATCCTGTTTTTCCACAAAATTACCATAAACACATGATATAAAAGAGCTTTATAAATACCATGGGGCTTTTATCCCACCATTATTTACTTTAAATTCTATACCAATTAGTCTTTACTTCAAATTGTATACCAATTAGTCTTTACTAAATCTAAGTATATTTTAGGTTAAATAGAAAACACACAACAAAGAATGAGGGAAAAATGTAGAATATGCGATTATTTTAATACTTGTTAACTCAAAAAATATAGAATCTACGTTATTTCATCCAAAAGCCATTCTAGTGCCTGGTATCCAAAAACCAATGAATGTAAGAGACGTTCGACCATTGACTTAATCTCAACTATATGACTAATGCCATTGGTATTTGTTAATACGAAATACAACTGGAATTAGTTAATACAAAATACAACTCCAAAGACAATGAAATAAAACCTTCGAAACAAAGACGACGAAAAATGGTCAATAACATCGATCGGATAGCCATTACAACCAGTAGATAGAAGGCCCCTCGTAATATATGAAGCAATTCGATGCGCCCTCAAGTGAAGGTCAACTCAAACATTCTTCAACACATTGAATCCAAAAGCAAGTGAATAAGCAAGGGCACGCCTTGATCTAAACAGCCTTTGCAGGGCATTTAGTAGCCATCTATAGTCACTAACACGGGATTCCTTGCTTTCAAAATCTAAAATATTTTCCTCTAATAAATTCCTTTGCTTTGTTTCAAGCTCCAGAGAATCCTTATGAGCTTTCCATCTGGAGTAATAATGTGTGTACCTTTTCAAATCACGTGCTGCCTTCTCAATATCCTTTCCCTCATCTTCTTTATATCGACCACAGCTGTGCCCCTCAATGCTTGTTTGGGTATGTCTACCTCCAGTGGCGCCACCACACAACCAACAAAAGTTTTGGCCACATACGCAGCTCACCAAGTTGCAGCCACCATCTTTATTCACGTTCTTCCCACATTTGGGGCACAACTTGGTATTAACTGTAATCCAATTTAATGTCTCAGAGTCGTCCTAACATTTCTTATCCCAAAGCTTCCAAATCGAACAGGAGCAAGGAGAGTGTGGTTGATGTCCGCAAAACTGATGTCCGCAAGTGCACTGGATCTCACAGTAAACATCTCCTTCAACTCGAACTGCATTTCCACAATTAGGAGCACTAGGGCACCACTTCACTTTGTCATTGTCGTCAATATAGGACTCAAATAGGAAGCGATCGAAGCGTTGGGCTGCTCCAGGATCTTTTACAGTGACTAGCTTTCGTATAATGTCTTCATCACAGATGACATTACAGTCGGGAGCCATGCACTTAATCCGCTTGCTTTGTCCCTCGTTTATCTTAAAAACAAAGTGCTTCGTCCAACACACATTACAGAAAGTGTGACCACAATTCATCACTGTGGTGTCCTCTTCCTTCAAATCTTGCTCTGCACAGACAATGCAGATGGTAACAAAGAGGGAATTTGTGGATTCCGGTCTAATAGCGACCCCCGCTTGGGAAAATAACCAGTCATTCCCCCTCTCTACAAATGCATCAAATAATCTTGCAAAATCCCAGCGATAATGAATCAAAAGTGTGCGGGCAAACTGTTCTTTTACAACAAGGATATCCATTACCTTACGTAAATCCTCCCTCTGTGACGGCAATAAAGTTTGTTGAGAGATAAGCCTGATGTTGATGTTCTGTGCGCCGTCAGGGATGGAGGTAGCTGAAACATCTTCTACGTCGACTTCATTTTCCTCCATCAAATCCTCCTCAACCCCGCTCATCAAATCCTCCGCCTCGCTGCTCATCATCCACTCCGCCATGACAAATCCTTCTCAATATTTATCAGACAATGCTATTGGTGCTAGAAGCAAAGAGTAAGAAAAAAGTTGCTCGATGTCAAGAAGGGCGATAAGAGCAGGATGAAAAGATGCGATCGTAAATGGCCACAATGTTACCATTTATACACATAAATATAACGGAGACTCTCTGGGC
>APFE031071585.1:0-12618 GCA_000404065.3 Pinus taeda
CGACGGTTCATTCTCTCCTCGGTATTACCGACACTTGATCCGTGGCTTGACACCCAATTGGTCCATGAATTCTAATTAAAGCGCATGGAGGGTCATTTGTAGGTTAACCGTGCATGAGAGAAGCTTATGTAAATTTTCATTCTTTTATTAATAAATTGCCTGTAGTAGCCACGTTGGCGCAGGCCGTGGACTGTTTCCCTCTCTGAGGGTTTTAACCACGTCCAAATACTGGTGTATTGTTGATCTGTGATCTGTTTGTGAGTGGTGTCCTTTTGGTGTTCTGTCTGAGGAACTTACCCTGTAAATTCCTACAGCTTCCTTAGTTGATCCATATTTAAATATATTCCATGTTAAAGCAAGAAAATTTACCTCCATAGGGCTAGTCAGAGTCTTATTCCATGTCCACTCTACCAAGGTACAAATATCCTCAAATTTGTAAAGTCTCCCTGTAACCCTACTAACCAACACCCTTTTAGCCATGCCCATGGCCTCATCTAGCTGTATTCCTTCACCCAGGACCAAAGTGTGATTTTTAGATTTAGCCCTAATATTTTCCCCCTTCTTCCTCCTATTGTTGGCTCTCCATTGACCAAAATTCTTTGTGCCTACCTCCTTCTCAACAAAATGGCCCTCACCCTTTGCATTTGATGACTCCCAAGATGAGTGTTATAAACCCACGACAATCTCCTAAGGAAAACCCACTTCCCCTGCATCCTCCACTCCATTTTCTGACAACTGAATTCCAGGGCCCTCGCCTCCCAGGTTTAATTAAGAAACCCCCTTCACACCCTCAAGGATGGTAATATTGGACCGACCATCCCCAATCAGCTCAAGTGAAGACACACCATTTTCTACGCCACAACGAAATTAGTGACATCAAACTAGATAAATCACCTTTAGAGAGAATAATAACATTAGGAGGTTCAATTGTTAGTGTTTGATTAAGGCCACACGAATTAACCACATCTTCCAAACCCCTTACCTCAATCGCCATGACCTGTTGCTGAGTCATATCGCTAGAACCTCTAAACAATGGAAAATAAAAATGTAGATAAAATCTTCCGCACCTAAGCGAGATGGAGAGAGCGATTGAATGCCACTTGTCTCCCAAGCTAGCAACATGTTTTACTGAGTAGGCTCGAGACCCCAAACACCAAGATATCCTATTCCTCCAGCTTGAAATCCACAAACCCATCCATGTTTCCACCTAAAAGAAGTTACCAATAGTAAAAGCACAAAACCCCCTCCATTGTCGTAGGAAAAAAAACACTAAACCACTTCACTAGAGAATGAGGAGATCGCCAGGCTAAAAACAAGAAAATGAGAAAAATGGAAAGGGTAAAATAAAATGGGTTAATATGTGCCTCCTACAGCTAGGACATTGTAGGAAGACACACTGAAGGAACCTCCTATGCGTTGCAAGAATATTCTGAATATTGTTTCTCATATATTAATTCTTTTTATAATTAATAATAATAATAATAATTTAAGGTGTAGTCTAACTAATATAGGAAATAACTTTTTTGGAAATATAATTTTTATTGAGAATGTGCATTTTTATTGTTTAGAATGTAGTTTTGAATGCATAAATGGATTTAATACCCTAAAAATCCCCTAAGGCACTCGATCTTTGCAGATTGAAACTCATGATTTTTAAAAATCTGATTTTGGACAAAATTGGTTAGAAAAAGCATTTGGAAAATGGTCATTTCACCTATTAGTTAGACTATGTGATAATTTAATTTAGGCAATGTGATAATTTAATTTAATCTGGTCCTGATGATGAACCACACTTGTTGGTTTGAAATGCGTGGGCCAAAAAATTATCTTATGTGATTTCTACCAAAAGACTTTGCTTAATTCATTATGGATCACAGAAGCTTGAATACAAAAAAAAAATATGTCAGATGTATCTGTTTTGATGCTTATCATAGATTGATGACTATCCGTATTTACCAACCATTTACTTTATATGGATGCATTACAATTAAGGAAACTTTATTGGCAACATCATTAATTATTTCTAAAAAAGTTATAATTTAGTTAGTTTTTATGACTTTTTTAAAATCTTGGCAATGTGAGATATATCATGAAGTAAGTGTCTTGATACCTATTATGAATTTATTCATATCAATAGTTACTAGTCATGTAATTTAGGTGTAGTTTAACTTATAGATGAAATGACATCTTTTTTAGAGCAATTTTTTGGTTAATTTTAATCAAAGTCCTACAAATATTTTTAGAAACTTGAGTTTTAAATTGTTTAATCTGTAGAATTCTAGTTCCCCAAAGGGTTTTGAGGGCCTTGAATCCACTTATGCATTCAAAAATATATTTTAAACAACAAAAAATCACAATCTTGCTTGAGATTTTATCGCTAGATTTTGGTGAAAATGCCATTTCGTCTATAAGAAAGACTACCCTTTTAATTTATAGGGTTGCCCTACTAGCACAATCACATAAATTAAAAAGATGGTAAGAATCATGATAAAAGATAACCAAATTATAACTTTATTTCATATATAATATATAATATATATATTAGATATAGATATATAAACAAGATTCTTAACCATGGAGATTCACCTTATTTTAGGATGGAAATTTTTAGTCTACAAATAGTTTTTGTCATTACCACATGTCCAAAAAACCATAACTAGTTTCATATGACCTATTTTTAATTAATCACTTTAATTAAAATGGCAAAAAGAGCATAATACTTTGAAGATGAATCTCAATCTTTGATTTGTGACCACTACTAAGAATATTCTAAAATATTTCATGGAGGTTAAATAGCTATTATACACCTTGATAATTAAATTCAAATTCTAAAAAATTTATTCCAAAATTAACATACCTATTGACATAATTATATAAAAAAATAATGTATAGATTAATGTACTTTTTAAACAAACAGTAAAGAAAAATATTACATAAATATAATAATTTATCAAATATTCTTTCTTATCTTGAAGTTGTGATTTTTATGTGAGATAAAAATAAGTGATTTTTATGTGAGATAAAAATATTTATATCACTTTGTTTTATAAATAAATTGGTAGAGTAAACCTAGGAAATATTGAACAAATTAAATTGTAAAACACAATTCTTTTCCCAAAATTTATCTTACAATCATATCCTTATTTTTATAATGAAAACTTTACCAATGACAATGTATGTTTAAAATTTTGACCTTATTTTTATAATGAAAACTTTGTCAATGAAAATTTATGTTTAAGATGTTGACTAATTTTAAAAATGATTCAAATTATCCCTTTATAATAAATGTGGCTAATGTACCAAGCATGTATTTAGATAAATAGTGTACCAAACAGGGATTATTGGTATAAATAGTAGGAATTTAAAATTTTATAATATGAATTTTATAATCAATTATTTTTATAGTTATATTTTATAATATTTAATTAATTTATCATTTCTAATTTAGTATGGAATAGAATGTAAGGTTAATAATATAAAATAAATAAAATAAAATATAAAATTAAATTAAATAGTTAAATAAAATAAAATTAAAAATTAATAAATAACTCTATCTTTAATTTTACATCTACTAAATTTCTAGAGATGCAATCTTTTTTCATCTTAAGCTATTCACATCTCAAAGAGATTTGATTATTGCTAGATTTAGAGTTATGATGGATCTAGGTTAGTTTGATTCTCCTCTTTAAATAGGCTATATTCTACATGAATACCATGGGAAATATCATGGGTTCTCATAAACATGGAGCTAAAAAACCACTGGTAACTTGACAAAGTCAAGTTTGGTGTTGACAATTTCCGTAAGAGCCCTGTGGTTTTTGTGATCCGGCCAATGTTTCAGATGGTAACTCCATCCATCATCAGGGACAAGAGAGCTTAGTAGGTGTTGACAATTTCCGTAAGAGCCCTATTCCAATGTTTCATATGGTAACTCCATTTATCATAGACGAGAGTGCTTAGTAAGTAAATGAGTGCTGAAAATCCTATTTATAGGAGAAAATGAAGTAGGTATCCTATTGGTTAACGATAAAAAAATTATAATTAATAAGTTAAATTAGGAATAATTTTTTACGGTTAACCCATTGGATACTTCATTTTTTCCTATAAGTAGACTTTTCAAAACTAGTTTACTCACTAAGATCTCCAGTCCTTATGATGGATGGAGTTAATCATCAACAATAATATGAATAATTGTGGAAGTGCCCCCTTTCCAAAAAAATCAACCTTTTTAAAAGCAAATTTACATTAAACTACTAATAAAATTTTAATTAAAAAAATAATAACGTAGATTTTTTTATTTTTTATTTTTTATTTTAATTTAAGGTTTTTTATTTTTATTTTAAACATAGGGTATTTTCATTTATTTATTTGACCAAGTCAAAATGTTACATAACATATACCTAACAACATCTCTCCATTTAAATAAAGTAAAAAAAATAAATAATTAATGATAATGATTTTAGTTAAATAAAAACAAATTATATAAAAATAGAATTATTTATTCTAATTAATAATTATAATAATTAAACGATCCTGGATTCATCTTAACTCAATATCTATCAAGAGCATAGAGGGATCTCTCTAGGCGCAACCCTTTCCTCAAATTCTGTCCTCAAAAAGAGGTTTACACCTTGAGAGATTTGATCCCTCTGGATACTTGATAGATCTCAAGTTGAGATGAATCTAGACTAGTTTTTATTTATTTGTCAAATATTGTTATTACGTGTAGTCTAAAGACACGTTTTTTTACTAGAAAACAACATCAATTTTGACAAAATTCACGATTTTTTTTTGAAATCTTCAAGCTTCAAGATTTTGGGTGCCCCATGCACTTTTGATGGTGCTGAATCCATTTCCACCATAAAAAAATATCAAAAAAAAAAAAAATCAAACACTCCCACAGTCGATTTATTTGAAAAAAATGATCAGATTCCCATGAAAATGACTATCCCTCCGGATAAAATTGTCACCTAACTAAACAACTCTTTTAGATTAGATTTGATTTCAAATACTAACACATAAAAACATATATTTATTCAATTTATTTATGTTAATCAATGTTTTATCCTCCACCTAATTTAATAATAGAATAACAACAACAATATAAATTAACAATTTTATTTTATAATTTTTTATTTAGTTGGGAGTACAATTTGCATCCTTATTGATAAATATAATTTTAGCTAAATATAGTTAGAAAATGATCATGATGTATGTTTTTGTTTGTTTGTCAAGTTATCTAAGTCCTCAGAAAACTAGGACTCAAGGCCCTAGCCTAGGCCACACCAACTCTTAACATGGTTGAATTTTTCCCCAAGGAAATTGGAACTGGTGACCTTCACATCAGGGAGTGGCTTAACAGTACACCCCATCACCATCTATTCTACACCCGATGCATGTTACCCAAATAGATTATTATAAATTAATTAATATAAATTTATGATTTAAGACATTGATGATGAGCCACAATTGTTGACCACTAGCCATTATAATGTCATAGATCCTAAAATACTAAATTCTGCATGTTACCCAAATATATTATTATAATTAATTAATTAAATTTATGATTTAAGACATTAATGATGAACCACAATTGTTGACCACTAGCCATCATAATGTCACAATCCAAAAATACTAAATTAGAATTGTTCACGTCACAAAAACCTATACTTAGAAATAATATAAATTTATAATAATTTCATCATATAAATTTAAAATTTATATATGGAGATAATTTAAATGATGAGTATGATAATTCTTTTTAATTATAAAGATTAATTAATTACAGTAAATTGTATTCTTACGAGTGAAAAATTTAAAATTTTTTTATTTTTAAATATAACTTTTAAGACATAAAAAATAATATATCAATTAAATCAAATTTAATCTGATGATTCATATTTTAATTTATTAGATATATAAGTAGAAATAATCTTTTTTATGTTTTCAATAGGTTTTTTACTAATTCACTATAATATATTTAATCATTATTTGTTGAATTATAATATATTTAGATATTAATTTTATTTAATTTAATTTAATTGAATTGTAGATTTTGGAAATATTTTTAAATTTGAGAAATAAGTTAATTGTCTCAACTCTGTTTTGTCTATTAATTATTCTATTATGAATATCCCAATACTATTATCTGAAGTTAACTTGATTACAAATTTGTGAAATATTTCATAATCTGACAGATAAAAGCCAAGTTAATTGTCTGACATGTACCTCAAATTCTGAAATATTCTCAAAATTAACTTTCTAAATAAAAATAGTCTTATAGTCTACACACCAATGGAACAAATTGTCTCAATAATATTAACTTGTTATTTTAAAACATTTATTGTTAGCGCATGCCCACTGCCCTCTTTGGAATCTACAGATTTCCTTTCTGGCATCCAGTTAACATCGAAATCTTTATCGTGTGCCATTCAACGAATCCATTGGAATCCCCGATTTCTCTCCATGGCGGTGGCCCTTCTGGTCGACATAGATTGCCGTTGTGGAATTGAACTGGTGGTTAGTCAAGAAAGAAGGCTCGTTTCAACGGGAAAGAAAGCATAAATATGAGTGCAACTTCATAGGTTCTGGGTATTCGATTTCATAGGTTCTCTGTGTTCTCGGTTGAGTGGTGCCAAAATGGATCAACTGATCTCTGAAAGCAGATCCCTGGAAGTAGAGGACGGCCATGGCCGAGACAATGCAGGACTTGTGAAACGAGTTCATCATGCAAATAATGGAGAAGAATTAGGCTCTGGCGAAGCTTGGCAAGACCAGGATGGAACGTCGAGTCAGATTGAAGAGAAAGGACTGAGCATAGAGCAGATCTTTGACACCAAGAAGGTGCCTCCCTGGTGGGAGCAGATCACATTCAGAGGAGTTTTTGTGAGCATGCTCTTGGGTATTATGTTTTCTATAATTGTCATGAAATTGAACCTCACCACTGGAATCATCCCTTCTCTCAATGTTTCTGCCGGATTGCTGGGTTTCTTTTTCATTAAAACATGGACCAAATTCCTCGAGAAGTTCGGGTTATTGCAGACTCCGTTCACCAGACAAGAGAATACTGTGATTCAAACCTGTGTGGTGGCTTGTTATGGGATTGCATTCAGCGGTATGTATGAGTCAGTCCGAAACCTTTTATGATGAATATTATGTGATTTTGGTTTTCTGAATTGTGTATAATGGCAGGGGGCTTTGGGTCATATATTTTGGGTATGAGCAGAAAGATCTATGAACAGGCAGGCACAGATATTGCTGGGAATACTGCAGAAAATATCAAAGATCCAAGCCTTAGTTGGATTATTGGTTTTCTTTTCGTCGTGAGTTTTCTGGGACTGTTAGCTGTGGTGCCCCTTCGGAAGGTAAGGAAATTTGGAATCGTTTTGATGTTGGCCATTTAGAAATTTATTTTTTTTTGGCTTCTTTTCAGAGATTGAATGTTCCTTAGCTGAAAATTTCAGATAATGGTGATAGACTACAAGCTCACCTATCCAAGTGGTACAGCAACAGCGGTTCTCATAAATGGATTCCACACTCCTCAGGGAGACAGACTAGCCAGGTAATGCTAATGTAATGGAAGGAAATTTAACTAGAGAAACCTAACTATACATATGTATGAAATGGATGAGTCTAGTTTATTTACTCCACCTGTACATAAATTTCTGATTTTACAGTGTGTTGCCCCTAAATATTGCAGGAAACAAGTTAGAGCGCTTGGAAAATATTTTACATTCAGTTTCCTCTGGGGTTTTTTCCAGTGGTTTTTCACATCTGGTGATGATTGTGGCTTTACGCAGTTTCCTACTTTTGGATTAAAAGCTAGGGATCAAAAGTATGTATTTGGGTTGGCTGTTTCTTTTTTCTAATTGTAAATTTAGATAGAGAGATATAATATGAGAATTGACTCAGATTTGGGGGAAACTGAACAAAATGCCCCCAACTTTTAACAGCTATTTATAACTGGATTTTGATGGTTAGGTAATGAAAACTTACCCTGAATCTGTAAATTGCAGATTTTATTTCGACTTCAGTCTGACATATGTAGGAGCTGGGATGATCTGTCCCCACTTGGTAAATTTGTCCATATTGTTCGGCGCAGTAATCTCTTGGGGTCTTATGTGGCCTCTCATACATAACCACAAAGGAGACTGGTACACTGCCGCTGACACAAGTATGCATGGCCTCCAAGGTTACAAGGTCTTTGTGGCTATTGCTCTCATATTGGGGGATGGATTATACAATTTCGTCAAGATCTTCTATATTACTGTGACCACTATATACATTCAAGGGAAGAAGAAGAGGTCTCAAAGAGAGCTTCCAGTGGTAACCGGTGATGGGAATGAGGCAGCAGCGGATGCAGCAATACCCTATGATGAGCAGCGGCGGAACGAGATGTTTATGAAGGACAGTATACCCTTTTGGGTGGCCGGAGCAGGGTATGTAGCCCTTGCTGCTATATCTATAGGGGTCATTCCAAAGATTTTTCATCCTATGAAATGGTACTTTGTACTGGTGGCGTACATAGTCGCACCAGTTTTGGCATTCTGCAACTCTTATGGATGTGGGCTCACGGATTGGAGCTTGGCTTCAACTTATGGGAAATTAGCCATATTTATATTTGGAGCATGGGCAGGGAAGGAAGATGGTGGTGTAATAGCAGGATTAGCTGCCTGTGGAGTGATGATGTCTATAGTGTCCACTGCTTCAGATCTGATGCAGGATTTCAAGACTGGATACCTGACCATGTCATCCCCAAGATCTATGTTTGTGAGTCAAGTGATTGGGACAGCCATGGGATGCGTAATAGCACCCTGTACCTTCTGGCTATTCTACAAGGCCTTCAATTTGGGAGATCAAAATGGAGAATATCCAGCCCCCTATGCACTGATTTACAGAAATATGGCCATCCTAGGAGTAGAGGGATTTGGTGCCCTTCCCAAACACTGCCTCACTCTCTGTTATTGTTTCTTCGCAGGAGCCATTGTGATCAATTTGATAAGAGACCGTGTACCCAAAAAAGTGTCTCAGTATATTCCCCTGCCGATGGCCATGGCTATACCTTTCTACCTTGGAGGTTACTTCGCCATTGATATGTGCGTGGGAACGGCCATTGTATTCGTTTGGCAGAAGATGAACCGCCAAAATGCAGACGTAATGGTTCCTGCAGTGGCTTCTGGTCTCATGTGTGGAGATGGCATATGGACTCTTCCTTCCTCGATTCTGGCTCTGGCTAAGGTCAATCCTCCCATCTGCATGAAATTCCTGTCCAGAAGCATGAACACTAAAGTGGATGCCTTTATTAACAAAGGCTGATCAAAATCACAGGTTTTTTATTCAGGTTGTGTGCTATATGCATCATATAGAAAGAATTGTGATGGATGTACATAATATCTACAAGAATGTTGTTGTTGTTAGCCAGATGGTATTGTAATGCAGGTTACAAGCTTCTATGGTGAATACAGTGTGTGTTTTTATACCAAGGATTTGAAAAATTCAATGGTTAATGCTGAACTTTTGATTTTTAATTTTTTTATACCATGGAAATGAAGATTCAATGGCATCCTAATCTTGAACTTCTGAGTTTTGATTTTTTTATACCATGGATGTGAAGATTCAATGGCATCTTAATCCTAAACTTCTGGATTTTGAATATAGTGTTAAAGGAAAGCTTTGGATACTAATAGCAACGCGTCATTGAACCAATGATATATATATAATATTAAATTTAATTTTCAGATTATATACATAAATTTCCCACTACATGTGATGATGGACCTTACTCAATGTGTGATGGACCTTAAGGAAATTTCAAGGGATATGACATTTGGGGCTGTTGTTAATATCGTCATAATTGGGACGGAGAAATGTGAGATTGGAGTGCTCTCATGGCTAACTGTGGGAAGTGTATGGAAAACAATGGAACTATTTAGAAGCTCTTTTATTTCGGCAATCATGTCTTCAAATTATCAGCTTCATTTGTGTATTCAGTTCGTGTGGTTTTTTAGTTTTAATGGCAAAAGATTGGCCATTGATTGGGCTATTGGTTGGTGTTTCACTCTCTCAAAAGGATTTGGTGGTGGTTATTGATTGGTGTTTCGGGATTTGGTGGTGGTTCCCTGTGGTGGATTATAAATAAAGGTTTTTGATTGGGCTTTGGTTGGTGTATCACTCTCGTTAAAAGATAGATTTGGTGGTGGTCTGTTGTGGTGTATTATACATATAGGGTTTCTGACTGGCTATTTTGTGTAAAGTCATATTTGGAGATTCAAGTCATGCATTGGTCCTTTTACTTTTCTGCTTATTATAACAATCTTTACTTGTGAAAGTGGAACTATCTTTAATATAGAGGGGTGAGATTTTTTCTTTGGCATCTTTTCTCTCTTTTTATACTCTACAAGTTTATTTCAATCCCTTCAACTATTGCTTGTGTTAGTGTTGGGTTTGTGCCTCTCTTTTTGGGGTCCTCAAGATAGGAGCTCTTTCTCTCTATTTGGATTCTTTTATTTTTTGTTTTGTTGTGAAGTCTTCCAATCTTACTCAAAAACTATTTAGTATTTCATATTTGTTATCGATTCAATTTCTTCTTGTCAAAAAGAGAGGCACAAACCCAACACTACACAATAGAGTGACCATAGTGAGGTTGGAATTATTGATGTTTTATAATGCTTTTAATTAAAAATGATTAAATATGCATATTCATTTTTATTTATTTATTATAGGAAACACTGCTTTTCTATTTAGAGTATTTTATTTTAAGAGAGACAGGGGTCAACTCCATATTGAGCACATACTAAATCAAAGGTAGCCCTCATATTGGGCTATAAAATGTGTCTTGCCACCCAAAAATGCTTTTTTGAAGCATATATAGATTACATTCCTTAAAAACTTTTGGGGCCAGAGTTTACAACTCAAATTTGACATTCTAAATTTGACAAAAAAATATGCCCATAAAATCTTCAAAAACATAGAACAATTATATTATAGCCAAGACAATTTCCAATTGAAGTGTCCTTTGTCAAAGTCAACTATCTTTGTTTTTTTTCACAAGTACAACATTCATCATGTCACTTGGGGGAATTGAACCCAAGTGGTGGAAAGACTTCCATTGCCTCTTTGGATAATAACCCCACTCTACCACCCTCCATCAAATTTATTTATTAATATTTTATAAATATAAATTTAAAACAAATTTATTTTCATTTTATTGAAATTTTATAAAACCAGATATCTCATAATTTTTTAATTTTTAAATAAATATAATCTAATTTAAATTAAGTAATTAATATTTATTAAAATTAAATTAATTTAACATTATAATTAAAATAATAATAATTCTAATAATAATTCAAATAAATAAAATATTAAAGAAATTCAAATTAAATTAAATTAAATATAAAATCAGAAAATAATTTAATCTATAAATTCTTAAAAAAATTAAATTTTATCCAACATTAATAGACCTAAATAAATACAACCTTATTAATTTTTTTTTTTAAATTGATATTGACATAAATGAATTAATATAAGTTTTTAAAAATTTTAAAAATATAAGGTTTTAAAGTTGATATGAAATTATATTTTGTCATGTGAACATTGAAATATTTTATTTGTGACTAAGAGTAAGAGAAATATTTTTACATCTTTGGATTGTAATATCAACAATAATTCGAGAGTGACCATATGGAAGATGGGATTATTGATGCTTTATAATGTTTTTAATTAAAATTGACTAAACATGCATATCCATTTTTCTTTATAAGCAACATTCTTTTTCTATTTAGAGTAATTTTTTAAAGAGGGACATGTGTAACTCCACGTTGAGCATATAAGCAATCGTACATCTCCCTCATACTGCGCTATGTACTGTATCTCTCCAAGAAAAAATGCTTTTTTGAATGCATAAATAGATTCCATTCCTTGAAAAACCTTTGGGGCCAAGAGTTTACAAGTCAAATTTGGAATTCTAAATTTGACCAGAAAATATGCCCACAAAACATTCAATCAAGAGTTTACAACTCAATTTTGGAATTCTAAATTTGACAAGAAAAGATGCCCATAAAACCTTAAAAAACATAGAGCAGTTAAATTATAGCTAAGGCAATTGCCAATTAAATTGCTCTCCATTAGCTATTTTTTATTTTTTATTTTTTTATGTGTCATGTCACTAGCGAGAATTGAACCTAAGTAAAAGACTTCTATCTTCCCAAAGTAACTACTACCCTCCATATCTATATTTTATAAATATAAATTTAAAACACAAACTTATTTTCATTTATTGAAATTAAACACCACATTTCCAATAATTTTTTGATGTTAATTATAAATAATTAGTATTTTTAAAAAAAATATAATATACTTAAATTAAAATATTAATATTTATTAAAATACACTATTAACCTTTAAAAAAGCCAATTTAACTTTCTTTAATGAAAAAATAATGAAAAAATAAATAAAAATTCAAATTTCAACGGCAATCATGAATAGAGCTAACTACTTTCCCAAAAACAGTTGACCATTCAATTATGTATAGTAGTCAACGTTAAATTTGATATGCATACTGGTTTATTATAAAATAAATTACAATAACATAATTTTTTTTTTCTTCTTTCAGGTTAT
>APFE031071591.1:0-14230 GCA_000404065.3 Pinus taeda
TAAAATTATAATTTAGTTAATTTATATTGTTTTTTAAGCTATGAAATGTGATAGGAATAATAGGGTACCCATTTTGATGGTTATCATGGATTGAATTTTATTTTCACTTCCATCCATTTGATTTATATGGCTTCCCTTGTTTGTCTTAATTTTATGTTAATATTTTCTTTTAACTTCAATTGGAAATAAATTACAATAGATATTCCTATAATTATGCTCAATAGTAAGAATAAATCTTCCATAGTTATAATTTAATTATTAGGTTGATCGTAGATATTTCAACCCCGTGGAATATGTTAGAATATTAATTGTAATATTGACATATCAATGATATGATTTCTACCAAAATTATGTAAACCCTATGGAATATGTCAGAATATTCATTGTAATATTGACATATCAATAATAAGATTTCTACCAAAATTAGGTATACTCTATTAATTAAATTATCTCAAATTAATTAATTTAAGAAAATGGCATATCAACACATCATATTGGGAATGTGGTATTTTTAAGCCATCGTAATGTAAGAAGACATGTTTCCAATTAAAGGATTTCCATAATAATAGTGGGGTGAAACTATATGGATAAACATATTTTTATATAACTCCAATAATAATAAACATATAGTTAACTTTTAGAAATTTTTAAATCTCGTTAATGCAATATGTATAATGTGGTTAGTGTTTTGATTCTTATCATAGATTGATGGCTATAGAAAATTTTCAATCCATTTGATTATATGGTCACAATAGTTATAACAAAAGCAATAAATCATTTTATAGTCAAAATATTCTATATATAGTATATTTTAAATTAATTTGGAAAGTTTTTTTTTTATTAAATTCAGAAGGATGGAGATCATAATTACATTTTAAATTAGTCTTAACCTTCTATTAATGAGTAGTATTAAAAATATTAATTATTAATTATTGAATCTCTAGCATCAACCTATTTATTATTGATAGTTAAATTAGAATTATAGAAATCCTATCAAGGGATACACACTATCAACATAACAAAATTAAAGAATCATCAATATGATTTCACAGATTTATTTATATGCATTTCAGATTTGTAAATTATGCATTCCCATTTTTCTAATCACTAATATTTATATTTATATAGATAAACATATATATTTGTAATATGATTTATTTTAATATTTGTTTTGTTTTGTTTTTGTTTTCATTTTTCTACTCAATTCTAAGTTAAATCTTGAGGTTTTGTTTTGAAATCTAAGGTGCTGTTGAGTTCAATGCAATGGCTTCATTGATTTTCACTTACATGTACAGTATATGAGATATTTTTCTATTAAAATAATGCAAATCTCAAATGCATTCACATTTATTTATAAAGGAATGGAATTTAAAGGATACAAACCAAAACATAGTGACACCATTATACACATATTAATGTTTCTCTAACCTCATTATTCACAAAAATCCCCCTTTGAATGGGTGTGAGATATGAAAAACACCTTCCACGTGATTTCGAAGAGAATCATATTACAATGTAAAAATATATTTTTTGATGGTTATTCACAAATTAATAAATATATTTTAGGAAAAACATTAAAGTATATGGAAATCTAATAGAATAGGTATACACTCAATCCGAAAGATAATACTTTTCATTAAGAAGGAGATAATTGTTCAACAATACACATTGTTTAGGATAGGTAACACCTACATCACCTCCTATTGCAACTATTCTACTAAAAATGTTCATAATTTTATAAACTCCGTAGTTCTCCTTTTGATCAAAAGAAGCCATGAAGGTGAAATAAACTTGGACATGCATAAAAAACTTTAATGGAATAAAAGAAGCATCCATTTTTCCTTTCACTAAATTGTAATATAACTACATTTATGCATCCTAAATTGTATTTCATCATTTCAAAGAATAAATATCATGAAATGTACACACCCTTCGCATTGAGGATTTTCATTGTTACTATGTGACAGAGGATCCCAACATGCAAACATTAAATGACCCACAAATTTATTCGTTGTTAGTTATTCCCCACATGTTAGTTTTATTCAACAATGTCTGAAGTTATTCTTCTTTGTTACTCACTTCATTCTTTTATATATTTTCCACAATTGCGCCATGTTTTTTCTTTCTTCTCGAAGGGTTCTATCTAGTAGCAAAAATTTCAAGGTTGGAAATTTATTTTAAAGCTTATAAACCTTGTCTAACATTAGTACCCCATAATATGCATAATAAAAGTGTTTAACATTATTTTCGTAAAAATATTGAGAGTTCTAATGATTTTGAAGTTAAAATAGTTTTAAAGTATAAACATTCAGAAAATAAATTAAAAAAATGTCAAAAGTGATAACTATGCTTATTTTTTATTTTGAAAAACCATGGAATATTAACCCACTCTAAATATTGCCCCAAAAATTTTTGTCTACTACGTGAAAAATTACTGGGCTTATTTACATTGAAACATTGTTTATTCTACCGAGAGCTCATAGAGTATTCATCAATATCATCTCATTTTTCGCTCTACTTAGTCATGCCCCTTCCTCTTCAAGGGTGATTTAATTCCCAAATAATGAGAACTAAACATGCTTCTTTTTTATACCTAACTACTTTAAACATTAAATATGTTAATTGAGTATCCTATTAAATATATGTGGGATTTTCCACTTCCTTATTTGTATGGGTCTTTAGCTATGCATAATCATTTCTAACTTCTTCTTTGTCTCATATAATTGTTTGGATAACTTTCTCCTTGTTGACATTCGCTAGGAGTATAAGAAATCTATTGTTCCTTGTTCACATTTGCTAGCAAGGCCTGTTTATTCATGTAGAAAAGTTGGAAATATATATTTTAATTTGTGTGGTCTTATGCACTTTCCTTATGCATATGAAAATAAATGTATGAATAATTGTATTTATGATTACATTGGAATGTTTTAGGCATACTTTTAGGTCCCTATACTACTAGTGTAACCCCTTATTGCTATTAATACAACCACCTTATTATATTTTAATGCCCATGTAGTCCCATATTTTTATTATTGTGCCCTATAGAAACCCATTATTATTATTATTATTGTGCTCTTACATTAATATTGTTATGTAAGATCTGATTATATCATGACCCCTTAGACTCTTATATAAAGAAAGGACGTCTTGTCAATTGTATCATCGAAGAAATTTTCATGTGTAATGTAAAGGAGGTTTCCCCCTCAAAGAGGCTTATTTCTAAGGTGTTGATCTATCTTTTATGTCTTTTTGTGGGTTGGTTTCATAACATGTATTTATTGATAAGTAAATGTCAAGCTTTCAAAAGTTTTAAGGAATTTCAAGTATGGATTGGATATGAAGCATAATCACATATTGGCTCTCTTCATACTGTTAATGGAATATAATGTACTCTAATGAATATGGAAAAATATCTACAAGCATGGGATTCAACATCATAGCATAGTTCCATAGAATTCTCAAAAAATTTATGTAGTTGAAAGAATGAACATTACTACAATTAATATAGTTTGCTCAATGAGGATTTTCAAAAATTGAACACTGATGTGTTGGGATGATGTGATTCTATGTGCAATGTATGTGTAAAACTTACGTCCATCTCACGCTCTTAGAAAAATACTCGTAAAATGTGGTATGGATGAAATCCTTTGGTAATCCATCACAAGGTCTTTGGTTCCTCTACATTCACTTATGTTTTTTATAGTATAGCCATTATTGCATATTTGGTATATTATTGTATGTTTTTAGTTCTAACTTTGTGGTTTTGATGTATCAGACATTGGTTATGCTTCCCTCAAAGGATCTCAACATAATTTCTATTTTTCTCAATGATTTCAAAATGAACTAAACTTAATACATGGAATTCCTTCCAATATTTTACAATCTTTCTTGAATTTTCACTCTATGATTAAAATGTAACTCAATTCTCATCTCGATATAATTTTTCTTTGTACAAACATATATGTACAATACTAATGTTATTCCCTTTACAACAAAGTATCGGGTTGAAGGATGTCATCTATATTACTAAGGTTAGACTCTACTTATGTCAAAAACCTCTATAACATTATTTGCTTCATTAATTTAGAGTTATTCCAATCCAAACAAAGGAATTCCTTTCTTGCATGTGTTGGTTAATCTATGACCAACTTGGGTCATCTTGTGACATTGTTTCAGGGTAAAAATTCATGCACGCTTTTTCACCTATGCTTTGGCCTTCAAATACTTATCCAATGCTTCCTCTTTACAGGGTTTCAATGTTGGTTGCAATTTTTGCTTGATGCTCGCTGCAAGGAAATTTGATTTTGTTTGAGTGTAAATAATACTGTTATCTAGCTAGGGATTTTCCCAAAAGGCCCGACAGTTGAAACAATGCATGTATATCAATTTCAATTCAAGGGATTTACCCTGTATTTTTTAGTGAGAATATTTAATTATGAGAAAATAGCTTTGCCGTCTTATAGCCCCAACAATGTAAATCTTTCTTTTTATTCATAAGAAAAATTTATACAATCCATTTACTTGTTACTATGTGTAATGAAGTGATTCCATCAAAAGTTTAAAATACTATATTATTTGTTCTATTTATATTCTATGGGTACACATTAGATATTCACGTCAACTCTATATATTTTGTTTCTGAATAATGATTGTATATAATTTACTATTACTATCATTTTCATTGAAGAAGAGCATATGAGAATTAGGCAAGAGGCACGTTGAACCCTTGTCAAGGGAGTTTGAGAAGGTTGTCCTTTAGGCCCTAATATTTCTTTACCCAAGGTTGCTTGTTCCATGCCCAATTGATATGATTCTAGTGCTTTGACCTATAGCAAGCTAAACTAGGTATAAATTTACTCTTCTAGAGCTTAAATTATGTATAAATTTATTTTTCTTACCTGTAATAGTTCTTCTATGTAGTAGCTGACAACAAACTATATTTTTACAGGTGAATAAGGGTTATTGTGCATGTTTTGTATATTTATCCATTCAAGCAAGCTTCTTTAATTAATTACATAATATCCTTTTTCATCTTTGCACACATTCAAATGTATTATTTTTTGTGCACGCTTATATATTTATCCATCCAAACAAGCTTATTTAATTTATAATATAATATCCTCTTGCATCTTTGCACACATTCAAGTGTATTATTTTTTAGAATATACTTATCTAATCTTTTCTTGATGGAAATAGATCAGAGGCTATTGCATTCCTCCAACCAAGAACTATGCTTCCATGTACCTTCCCCAAAGCTCTAACTCCTACTTCCCAGGAGAACAAATAGTAGTCATTTTCCAATTTACATTTCCTTGACCCTTAGCAACATCTTGCTACTTTTGGCGTATGAATAAAATAATTATTTCCGAATATACCTTTATATTTTATCCAACTCCTTTTATCTCCAACAATCATTTTAATTGAGTTTCATACACGAAAATTTTTATTGAATCATGTGTTTTCTTGGTAGTCTGCAAAACCGACAATTCAACTCTAGCAAAAAGGAGATTTTTTTTTGAACTTTTTATCTTTCCTCTTCTTGGGCGTAACATTGAATAGTGTTGGTTACAAAAAAAAATACCTTTTCATTCATGATGTCATGGTCATTTACCAAAATAAGTGAACTTTTATTAAATTGACCATAGATAAGCTATGCAAGCATTCAATTCATTTGAAGTGTAATTCTTGCATTGGATACTATGCATTCTTAAAATCATAATATAATTGATTTGTATCAAGTTATTCTAATAAAAAAAATTTTATGTTCAGGAATTTATAGACATACAAACATAAAGAAACAAACCAATACATTACATAAAATAAAAACACAAACAGCTAAAATTTTACCATCACAAAACAACGATTCGTTACTAATTAACAATATATATTGGTTAAAAATAGTTCTCAAAGATGCATTGAATAGTGATACCTACAAAAAATCCATAACCATTCATGATGTTATGGTCATTTGAAAAAATAAATGAAATTTTGTTAAACTAATTGCTAATTTGAACATGTATAGTTTAATACACATTCAATTAATTGAGACTATAATTCTTCCATATTATATTCTATGTGTGTAAATCATCATAGGGGTGATTTGTATCAAGTCAATAGAAAATTTGGGCAATGGACTTCCATATGGGATATTCTAATGAAATACTTTTTTGTGTTCTAAAATTATACACATAACAGGAGCATGAAGAAACAAACACATACATTTCATAAAATAGAAACACAAACATTTAAATTTTATCATCACAAAACATCAACCTGTAACTAACTATTAAAAACATAGTAATTAAAAACACTTATAAAAATATTGTGCATTGGATAGTGGTGCTTATAAAAATTCGAATTCATTAATGATGTTGAAAAAACAAGATTTTATCAAATTAAACAACAATTTAAAGATTAATAAGTTAATTCACACATTCTACTCATTCTAAAAGTAATTTTTGTATATGACATTAAATATGTGTAAAAATATTATACCCAAACAAACAATCATAGGCAAACAAAATCACAACAAAAATACATAGCATAAATTAAAACCACATACATTTAAAATTCTATCGTCAGAAAACATTCATTTGTAAATTAATTTTTAAATTTTATGTTTATTTTGTTGAATATATTTTTAATTTTACATTGAATGATTGTGGTTAAAAAGAAATATGCAAGCTCATAGTCACTATGATTTCTGATTATTGTATTTTTTAAAAGTTATATTATGATTAAAAAAATAATTAAAACTTTGATTTTCAAACATACAAAAGCTAGTGATGATTCTTACAAGGGAATCCATAGTCATGTATACTTGTGTATTGTCATGGTCATTTGTATCTATAAAAATTATTGACTTAAAAAATATTGTGAAATTTTGATTTTATACTAAATAGATTTAACAAGGGTATAAACTTCACCATGGTACCATAAAAAAAATTAATAAAAAAATACATAATAGAACTTACAATCATAAATTCAAATAAAAAAATTGATTAAAATGTAAGTTAAGAATATATTATTTAAAAAATCAAATTAAAGATTGAAAGGGGAACTATGTGAAGAGGATGAGCTTGGTGTGATGGCTAGGGTTTCTCAGTTTTTTCTCTTTCCTTATGTGGTTGGGTTTCTTCAAACATCAAATCCACCTTCTATGTCATCACTAGGGAATGATCTCACTGCTCGCGGGTTTGATAATGGAGTTTTTGAATGGATTTAATACTGGTTTCAGTCTCCCGCGTGAGGATGGAGATTCATAGGCTAGGCTATCGGTAGTATCATTCATCATATTGTCAATGTAGAGTATCTTCTCACCCTGTACATACACAATGGCATAGATGGAAGTGAAGGAAGTCGCATTCATGATTTGGGAATGGACTTGTGTAGGATTAAAGCGAGTACGGAGCAGAAATATTATAACTTCATTCATGAGTTGGGAATGAACTTGTGTAGGATTAAGGCAAGTATGGAGCAGAAATATTATAACTTAAGCAATGTCTTTTGGTAGAAATCACATAAGAGAAAGTTTTGGCCAACACATTTCGAACGAGCAAGTGTGGTTCATCATAAGTACCAAAACAATGAACGAGGTTTGTTGGTTCGAAACACATGGGCCAAAAATTTCTCTTATGTGATTTCTACTGAAAGATTTTTCTTAATTCAGTAGGGGTCACAGAAGCTTGAATATAGAAATCTTATAATTGTCTTCTCTTAGTCACAATAGAAATATTGATTAGATTTGGAGGCCAAATTTTGTCTACGGAAGTGAATGTTCCACCTCAAACACATCTGGATATGTCTGTAGGTTTTTTGTTAAAGATCCTAGATCTGGATATTCCCAATCCCCTAAGTACATTAGGTTGTTGAAATGGAGGAGTAGTGTTATATATGCAGAGTCTACTTCACATTTTTCCATATCATAATTTTCCTCCATCAAAGTGGGTGAGTTCAGTGATTTGGCCATTACTTATGAAATTAATACTACCATATAAATCCCTATCCCTCTTTTCATCTCCACACTTATTCATTGATTTAGCTGAAGATCTGTAATACTGTAAAGTATGGGCACTTGATCTGGTAGCCTTCCAATTTCTTATCAAATCCCCACATGGAAAATCAATATTATTTTGGGTGCGGGACACAGAGAACATCAAACATTTAAAGCACGATATCATGCACACTCTCGGTATCACAATGCTCCTACAAAGTCTGATGTTCAGAGGAAAATCCATGTAGGAAGATGTGATGTTACAAGATTATAACATCCTTCCATCGTCCACCATCATATTAAACTTAAGGCTTCGAGGAGGATCACCTCGACCAAGAAATTAAAAGGGCACACATGGAATGTCTGGATCTAGTATTCACAAAGGAACGTAATCGAATCAAGGGTAACAAAATGGAGTCTTTTAGTTCATAGATATCCTCAAATCCAAATTTGTTGCCTCAACAACGCTAGATTAGAAACACAATATACCCAACCCCTTCATAGTGGAACAACTGAATCAAATCCAAGTAATGACTATAAATCTACCATAAACAAATGATTTTTGAACACAATATGAATCTCAAGTAGTATCATGCAGACTCAATATTTTTTGGCCAAAACGAGTGGATCCTTTCCATTGGATATTCACAAACTATACAATAAATTGTGAGATTCACCTTTGCTCCAGGGGCTTTTTCATAGCAATACATCGTGAGAGGATTGTGAATCTATATTGCAAGAGGATCCATGGTTTTGGGGCTCTGTGGGACTTTTTGTCACCCCTTGGTTCCCAGATTTCAATGCCAATATAATGGTAGTATCTTGAATGTCAGTTAGGGTTAGATTGCATAATGTACCCTTATATTTTTGGCTCCATAAAGTGATAGAAGCTGTTGGGAACATATTGGGGCGATATATAAAGAAAGATACCCAAATATTTAATTAATAAATCTACACAATCACCATAATTTATGTGGAGGTATAATTAAACAAAGGATTTTCGGATCATATTTTGTTGACACACAACAAGAAATGCAGGACACAGTTCCTAGATTTTTGGAACACAACATTTAGATGTCGAATAAGCCGAAAAATGGGACATCCACAAAATTCATGTCCTGATGCCAAGAAAGTGCCTCAAAGGAAGAAGAAAACAAGAAAGAAACTGAAGGGATGGAAATTTCCACATAATTATCTTGATGAAGAAGAGGATTATGAAGAAGTGGATCCTCCTACCAATGAAGAACACAAAAATACACAAGAAAATGTAGAAAAGGGGAGCCCTAATCATCAAGTTTTAGGAACTCCACCAAACACATCGAGGCAAGAGATGGGATTCACTATAGAAATGAAGACAAGGGACTCAAAATTTCATCATGTATCTAAAAGTTCAAATTCAGATAAGGAAAATCCAAGAATGAATGAAGGGACCCAACTAGAACTTGTAATGGCCACTCCTTCATGGGAAGAATGGACAATGGTTAAAAAGAAGAAATGGAGAAAAGGGTAACATGCTTACCACCATTTTGGAGTCGTATTTTTGGTCTCTGTGATCACCATTTTTTATTGGCACCATTTAATGCATTATCAACATCTACAACATGTAATTTTGTTGTCATTATAAAATTATCGTTTTTCGTAAGGAAAAAAGAATATATTAATTATAAATAATTATAAAAGAATCTTATTTTCAAATACACATTGAATAGTATAGTGGTTGTTACAAAAAAAGAGCTTTGTCATTCATGATGTCATGGTTAATTACCAAAATAAGTGAAATATTATTAAATTTACCATGGATAAGTTAATGCAAGCATTCAATTCATTTGAAGTGTATCTCTTGCTTTGGATACTATGCATGCTTAAAACCATCATAGAAGTTATTCGTATCAAGTTTGTAGATAATTTGTTTAGTGACCTTCCATATTTTATATTAAATAGATGTTAAAATGAATTCATGTTGCCAACAATAACCAACATGAAATTTGACTTGGGCGTAAATAAATGTTTACTCTGCTCCACACTCTCCCAACTTATAGAGTCAGGACCATAACGGATGACATTTTCTAAATGCCTCAATCTAATTACTCCAACCCTAGTACTTTGGAAACATCAGTAGTTTCTCAACACCTCCCGTTGTCACTCATCGCCTTCAAGTCATCAGAAAATTCAAAAGTTGTACAACACGCCTAATAAGACTATGACATGTTGATTTTAAAAAACTCAATAGAAATGCATATAATTTGGTGGAATGAAGAACATAAGAGATGGTGGCTCGGGTTCACATGGGCTACAGGAAATGAGAATGAAGGAATTCAAATTTGCCACTTTCAACTTCCTACCTAGATAGTCTACTTGCGATTGGCCATTATTGGAGGATGGGTTCTGAGCAATTGCTAGTGAGTTTTCCATTAATTATTATTGTTTTCTTTTTGTTTTATTAAATTCATATTAATAAAATGTTTTAGGGATTGCATTATAATGATTTCTTTGGTGTATTTTATGATATTAGATTGATAGCTCCGTGTCATTTTTTTGTTTGTAGATTTTATATTTGAGTTTGAATTTTATTAAAAGGGTTTAAGAAAATTTAATAGTCTATTTAAAGTTTATTTAGGTTTATTTTTAAATTTCTAGAATCTCTTTTGTTTACACTTTCAATTTAAGTCTCCATAAATATTAGGTGAAGGCCATTTTAATTCTTTTCATTGCATATAATAATGTGATAGAATTTATTTTTTTTTCCCATTTTATTGTAAATTATTTCTCAAAATTTTAACAATGTAATTATTTTTCTCTATATTTATTATTAATACCTATTTTCTAATGTATTTGCATGGAGATGGAGAGTGAAGATGATTTAGAATTACAATTTGTAATTTTTTGTTTATTTATATGTACATTATATTATTATTTGTAAACAATCAAAAACTATATTGATAAGATTTGTATTTATTTTCACAGAGGGGAGTTTCCCTCTCTCTAATACCTCAAGATAGCTATGGATATGGTTTTATGTGAGGTATGTATAGTGCAATTATGGTTATTTTTTTCTTATGTTTTTTTCTATCTTCTTAAAGAAATTTACAGAAAACAATTGGGAATGTAGTAAAATTTACAAAATGGTGAGAATTTTTTTAAATAAATTGATATTGGTAATGAACGAACAATGAAACTTTAAACAAAATAAATAAATAATTAAATTGAAATTCCTTCTTCCACAATGAACTTGGGTTGTACAACTTCTCTTCCTCATTGATCAAACCTTAAGCTTCGTCAATCTATGCTTCATTTGGTAGTCACATTAGTCCTTCAATAGTGATGCATTTAGGGCCAACTTGGTAAAATATCACACTTCCCTCCAATAGTCCACATGTGTCCAATACCAAACTTTATAACTTAGACCTCTGATTCGACTAGAAAATCAACATCAACAAGACGATACATATACCTTTCTTTCCAACACACTCCTGGTCCTCTCGTCCTCAACATCTAAGCTTCTCGAGATATGGTTAGGCCACACCATCAACCCTAAATAACTACTCCCAAATATATTTTCCTTCTCCAAAGACATTCTCTTGTTTTGATTTCCTTTCTAGACTTCCAAAGAATTATTTTGGGTGTAAGGAAACTCCTCAAAATACCCTACAATTATTTGTATCACAACAACAAGTGATCTGAGATATCTAGAAAGGAAGACACTATTGTTTATCTACCTCTCTCCTTGGAGTAACTGTTTCTAAGCTAGAGATGTTTTACAAGCCCTCTCGTCCATCCAAATTATGCCTCCAAGATGATGTTGTAGCAGCAATTCCCTGTGACCTAAATAGAGATCCGAACACCGCACAAAAGTAGCAAAGAAAATTACTCAAACTTAGCTTAGAGATGCAACCTTGTTCATCATGGCTATGCACACCGAAACATAAGAGAAATTGTTGCACATATTGTGCCAAAGTCATCCTTGTTGTTAGCTAGTTAGCTACCTCAAGTTCACTATCTATCTCAAATGTATACGTAATTTATTTTCACTTTCGATGTGCTCTAAATCTGCAACAATTAAATTCTATTTATATGCACACACATGGCTCCATGAGTTTTTCCTTGTGGCATATTTTAGCCCAAGTTGACCTACCCAACTAGACAAATTAACCACCAACCCCATATAAAAATTAATATCTCTTATTAGAGGCCTCTATTTTGAGTGAATTTAGCTACTCTTTTCTCCTCTAGATGCCCTCTAACACTTACAAGTGTCAAATCACTCAAAGTTGAGTTGTTTTTTCCTAATTAATTTAGGTACAGAACCCCAAGCTTGGGTTCCAATGCCATATCAATTATGTTTCTCTTCTTCATCCAAACATCCATCACTAGGGCTTCAAGTTCTTCCCAAGCTACTAAATCTCGACAATCTCTTTAGATATAGATCCAGAAGAGTTTTCATATTAGACTACAGTTGACCATATGCTTATAGAACTAAGTCAATAGGCTAACACAATGTTCCTAATTCCACCACAAGCCTGAGAAAGGCTGGGGGATATAATGGTACACTTTTTAGACACTAAAAAATAAGAAGAAAGGAAAGAAAAATTATACCCAAGGCCATTTAAATTTTACATCTAAGTACCTATCATAGAATCTTCTAAGCAGATTGCAAGTTAAGACTCACAGTGTTCGAACTTGATTCACACATCAACATATAATACCAATTGACAAGAAATTTTGATGGGTATTTAATTACAAGGCCCACAATACCTACAAAATTTAGACTCAATTTCCTAAGAAGTGTTGGAGCATACCTAAGAAAAGGGTATAAGTAGAAAAAAAGCATAGAAATGCAACAATTTTTAGCATCGCCTATTGGAAGAGATACCTTGTAGTAACTTGGACATGTCAAAGATGTGTTAATTGAAATAAAAAGATAGAGAATGATGGTATATTAGAAAATACAGAAACATCAACAATTCACTTCAACCAAAGTTAGCATATAAAATGAAAGTTCGACATAGACAAAATTGAGGACAGTTGAGTGATTCCAATGAGAAAAAAAAAACTCTAGACATCAAATTTACTTCTAAATCACCTTGTGTGACTACCACAACAATTGTTGAATAAAAGGATTATCAAGATAAAATGTCATTCATTCAGGATGATAATCAGGAAGTCCCATATAATAATACTATGTGAGAATATATATTAAAGGAAATTCTAGAGAAAACTAATTTACAAACAGATGTTACCTCAACCTCACCTACAACTAACGAACAAGTTCCTATAGTAGAGTCAAATACACCCAACACTTGAGCTCCATAATTAAAGAAAGGCTAAAAGAAACATCTATTAAGAAACCTGACAAAAGGAATGATTGAGAAAAACAAATATTTGAAGCACTAGAAAATTCTATGAGAGAAAAAAAAAGAAAAATAAAAGAAGGATATTGGATAGTAGCAAGATTTAGTAGAGACAACAACAAAAAAAGGTATATCTAGTTAGAATGTTAGAACTGGGATATAAACTGCAACTATTAGAACATAAATACTAGTTGATCAAGAATTGTTAAGGAACATATCACTAGCAAACAAGGTAGAATATTTGAAATATTTAAAAGCATTTGATGCCCATGAAAGTATAGTTGTATGGAAATGGTCTATATTTTATCAACATCATCAAGTGCATGCACCAACTACTTATCAAACAACATTCCCTATGACTTCAACACCAGCACATCTAATAACACAATCATCTCGATCATCGTCCTGACAATATAATTTCAGTTTCTTTGACCTAAGCTTTTAGGAAACAATCTCTCTTCTCAACAACAACATCACACTCGGGAAATTGAAGTTAAAGGTTTCAATCGACCAACACAGGAAGGGAAAAGAATAATAATTCACATTTTAAATCTTGCAGATGTAATTCAAGAAGTTATCGTGACCCCAGAACTAGATCTCCTAATTAGCCAACCACCCTTCTTGACGAATTTTTATTTCTTTATAAAGGTTTACATTTTTTAATTTATGGTATATAAAATTTTGTAACACTCCAAATATTCCCTTCTTTGTCACAAAGAAGATACTAAGGGTAGGGGAGATGTTGGAGGGGCTATCCGACTTACATGATGATCCCAAGCAATTGTAGAAATGATATTATAAAGTTGATCAACTCTCTAGTTGAGTCAAGGTTCTAAGTTAGATAGGCTAAATTTCTTTTGAAAAATTGAATTTTGTGACTATCTTGACA
>APFE031071597.1:0-12454 GCA_000404065.3 Pinus taeda
GATATACATATTTAACCCAGAAGTACATAGTTAACATCCGAACAGAAGTACATAGTTAAAATCCGAATAGCAAAGAGTGACAGCGTGAAGACGGTGTATATAATTAGACGTACCTAATCGGCAAAAGCAAGAAAAAAAGAACATCCTCTAGGACAATGAAACACTACTTTCCTGTAAATGGCAAATGCAAGAAAAATCAAACACTAGTTTACTGTAAATAGAAAATCCTTCCATCTAGTATTATCAATTCCATAACTATAACTACTCTGAGAAATCGCTGCCCTGCCCTCTGTTCGGAGAAATAAGCATGTCAAGCACTATTTTCATAGACGGCCTGAGACTGGGAGCAGGGCGAGTGCAAAATAAGGCAATCTCGATCATCTTCACCATTTCATCATTCACAATACTATGTAAAGAAGTATTCTCAGCACTTCTCAAGTCCTCATTAATTATTTCATCTGTTTTTCCTTCTTTCATCAATTTCGCAGCCCATGCAGGCAGATGCACAAATTTCTGATCGTCCTCTTCTACCACAGGGGACTTTCCGCTTACCATCTCTAATAACACCACTCCAAAGCTATACACGTCTTGCTTCGTCGATGCCTTCACTCCATACCCACATTCTGCACATAACATCAACCGTTACAGATTATTACATTCTGCATATAACATGATGGTCTCTGCAGCTGCACTTCATAATTAACAACAATAAATAGTTGGGAACGATTTATAAGCTTTTTAGAGAGTAAAGAGACGGAGATTTAATACCGGGAGCAATGTAGCCATGAGTTCCTCCAAAGAGAGAACTTGATTCAGAATCTATTGATGGATTTTTCAATAGCCTGGCAAGTCCAAAATCAGCTATGTGTGCTACATATTCATGGTCCAGCAATATGTTTGCAGATTTTATGTCGCAGTGGATAATTGGAGGTTCGCAGTCGTGATGTAAATATTTGAGTCCCTCTGCCACTCCAACTGCGACGTTATACAGAGTCCTCCAGTCCAGCTTCTTATTGGGTTTCGGTGCCCCGCCCAGAAATTCCCACAGGGATCCATTAACCATGTAGTCACACACAAGAACTGTCACATCATTAACAGTTAGCAGGTCTCGATGACGCAAGATGTTTCTATGACGGGCGTTCTTCATAGCTTCGATCTCTTGTCTCAGACACCGATGTCGATAATCATCGTCCCCATGATTTGCCAGTTTTAAGCACTTGGCCGCAAGGATTCTGTCTCGTCCTGGAAGAACAACCTTATACACCTTGCCGGATGTGCCAGAGCCGATGACGTAATCATCGCTGAAGTTCTCAGTAGCCTCTACTATATCAGTATATGTGATTTGACCTTGTCGATCATCTGAAGAAATACCCGTTTCAGGATCCTCCTTGTTAGCCCTGTTGTTCTTCGCCCTCGATGTTTTCCTCAGAGCAAGGATGAGAATGATTATGGTCCCAATACAGGCGACCGTAATCCCTGCCACTCCGACTGAGCTTAATTTTTTCCCTTTCTGTTCAACTTCTAAATCTGAACAACTCTTCGTTGTCGGGGCTCCGCAAAGGCCGGGATTGCCCTCAAATGCACTCTGCGGACCTTGTGAAAATACCCTCAATGAAGGAATGTCCCCTGTAAATAGGTTGAAAGAGAAGTTGAAATGACCCAGGCTTATCAGGCCTGTGAAAGACTGAGGAATCTGACCAGAGAGTCGGTTATGGGAGACGTCCAAGGATACAAGTGACATCAAACTTCCTATCTCAGGAGGAAGAGAACCTGATAGATTGTTCCAGCTTAGATCTAACTCATACCTGAGGCTGGTTGCAAGCTTTCCCAACTCCAAAGGAATGGCCATGCTTAATTTATTTCTAGCCAGGTATAGTTCGCCTAATTGTCTGCAATCCCCCAGGGAACGGGGGATGCTTCCCGTCAAAGCGTTTACACTCAAATTTAATGTTAACAGAGTCACAAGATGGCCCAGAGCAGCTGGTATGCTGCCTTCCAAAGAGTTTCCGCTGAGATCTAAAATCTCCAAACTAATTAAATTGCCTATTTCTGGAGGAATAGTTCCAGTGAGATTATTTCGGCTCAGAGCGAGCTTTCCCAGTTTTGTTAACTGTCCTATTTCGGGAGGAATGACACCGGTCAGATTGTTGTCGGAAAGGAGGAGATTAGTAAGGTTCTGCATCTGTCCCAGGGAAGAGGGTATACTTCCATAGATGTTATTGTAAGAAATCTCGAGGTAATACAATTCGGAGAGCTTAGAAATATTACCTGGTATGAAGCCCGTGAAGAGATTGTTTTGCAGCCGGACACGTTGTAGTGAGACGCAGTCTTGCAGAAGGCCAGTGATATTCCCCTCCACTTGGTTATTTGAGATGACAAGATGGGTCAACCACCCACCTCTACATAGCTCCGAAGGAATCGATCCGCTGAATCCGTTGAAATCTGAATCTAGACTAATCAGCTTGCTGAAGTTTCCAAGCCCAGCCGGCAGCGAACCTTCGAACTTGTTTTCACTGATAAACAGCTGTTCCAGGTTGGGAAGAATGCCAATTCCTTGAGGCAAAGTGCCTTCGAAGTTATTGAATGATATATCTAGGGTCTGCAGGCTTGTAAGATTGGAAAGAGTTAAGGGGATCGACCCGGACATGCTATTGAAAGCAAACTTCAGGAATTCCAAATTCTTCAGGCTGCCGATTTCATATGGTATAGCTCCAGTCAGACCATTTTTGGATGCATCAAAGACCTCCAACTTCAGCAGTCGTCTGAAAAAGCCTGCGGGGATTGAACCTGTAAGCTGATTCTCATAAACCATTAGTTCTATCAGATTTTCGAGCAGGGCTATCTCCCCAGGTATCGAACCATGTAAGAAGTTCTGATAAACAGAGATGACCTGAAGGTGGCTGCAGTTTCCGATAGAGGAAGGGATGGTACTGGTCAAATGATTATCGAACAATGACATTAGTTCAAGGTTTCTCAAATTCCCAATTTCCCGCGGAATATCTCCTTGCAATCCCGAGGATTGGAAGATCAAATTTACCAGCTTACTGCAATTGCTGATTTCTGGCGGTAAAGAGCTATTGAAAGAGTTGGAATATGCCGTGATTGTTTGAACATTGACAAGCTTACCGACAGACGAAGGAATGATACCAGTGAGATTATTTGTATCTATAGAGAGAGTAGTCAAGCTTACCAGATTACCCAGTTCGGGCGGAATAAAACCAGAAATATTGTTGGTACTGATATTCAGAACGGTAAGAAAGCTGCAGTTTCCGATATCAGCAGGAATGAAGCCCGTGAAGAAATTGTTGGCGAGATTGAGTTCCTGAAGCTTAGTGCAGTTGCCTATTTGGCGAGGGATAGCACCGGATAAGGTATTGCCGGAAAGATCGAGGTTCTCCAGGGCAGCCAGCTTGCCTATAGCGCTAGAAAGATGGCCAGACAGACCTTTGTATGGCAGGGAAATTGAAACGACCCGCCTTCCATGGGTGCTGCAGTGGACACCTTCCCATGTACAGAGATCCACATGGGAAGAGGTGTGGTTTGTCCAGCTTGAAAGAACATTTGGAGGAACCGCAAAAGATGACTTGATTTCTAAAAGCGCGACCCCATCTGCCGAGAGAGCGTTAACGCTGCAAATGACTAGTGCAGGAAGTTGGCCAAAATAGTGGAGAGTATTTAAAAAAAGAAACATTGTTAGACAGATAAAACTATATCGTTGCATTCTCATTTTCATGTTCATGTTCAATTGCATGGAGCATGAAATTGGAAGAAGCTAAGGAGTTGGGTAAGTGGATGTTGATGATATAGGTGACCAGAGGTGTGTACATTTCATAAAATTCAAAGAGAGATAGTCATGTCAAGCCTGCCACCCTGCCCTCTTTGACGGTAGTAACAATAGTCTATTTATTCTTTCGATGTTTTAGGCTGTTAATAAAATGAGAGATTCATGTTAATGTTTTTATAATAGGATAGATTTATTAAATGGTTGTCAAATTTTACCATGCGCAGAGGATTATCATCTAGATGTGGAACCTTCTATACGCAGTTGGCTCCATCTTTAAAAGCTAATTAAAAATAAAAATAAAACGAAAATGAATCAAAAAAACCATTTGACAAGCCCATTTTACATTCTTCGATCTTTTAATTACAAATTCAATAACATATCAGAATATCTGTATAAAGTAAGCCATTTTTTCTCTCCTTTGTAATTAAATATTGATATAATTTATTTTTTTTTAATTTAAATTTCGTTGATAATTAATAAAATTGAAAAACTTAGTTTTAAAATTTTAGTATCAGTTTCCACCTGCATTCCATAATATCCAGACCTCAAGGTACGTTTCTTAGTGTACTTTGACCATGGGGTAAAACAATCCCATGGTCAAAGTAAGCCTCAAAAGGCGTCATCAGAATGAATGAGCCCATCGAAAATTAAGACGTGCAACGGTACAAGGAGAAATTAGTGATGTACTCGAATGACGTGCAGGAAGAAATTAGTGATGTACTCGAACGACGTGCAGGAAGAAATTAGAAATTAGTGACATACTTGGAAAAGCATTGATTGAGCCGCATGCAGAGACTCAACATTTGTGGATAAAGAAATTCAAAGCCTCCAATATTGACCGGAGCACTTCTAGAGAAGTCTTGGAACAATTGGTTTCCATGTATCTTCGTCGATAACGGATTTCATTTTCACGTACCTTCGTGGATAATAAATTTCAGTGGAGTCTACGTCGGTTCTTTTCGGAGACATTTTTGGACAAAGAAAAAGGTTATAAATTATAAATTTTCATTAAAATTATTATGCTTGCAGAATTGATACCATTACCCTCTTTCTTCCTCTTGTAAAATGAAGGACCTTTTACACGTTCACAACCAAACAAATCAACAAAAAACTTCCTCTAAGGGTTTATTAGTTTAAAGTAGCATGCACCAGTATGAAATATGATTCAAATTCCACATATAGGAAAGGAACATGTGGATCTATTAATCCAAAATGAAAGTACATCAAATGTATAACTCTCAACAAATGAGATCCTCTCCTCAAGCCTACAACATGGTCTCCTCCTCCTAATACAATAGAGCTCGCGTGCTATAATATGGATACTATATCTAACCCTCATTCCTCTTGGTGAGATTATATAAGTTCATTCGATCCTTTGGGAGAATGTATGTAGACAAGTAGGGGCTTAAGAAGATAGGAAACTTCTACAATAATAGACCCCTAGCCAACACATACACAAGTGGGTGAAGTTGAACCACTTGGGAATAACAAACTCTAGAAACCTTTTTCACAATTATGAGTTTCTTCTCAATTATGAAATAATTATTGTCTCATAATTATAAAATTTTGACAAAATAATTATGAGAAATAACTCTATCATATAATTTCACCCTTTTAACATGGAAATAAATCTCATATAAGTAAAAGAAAAGGTGAAATGGGATGCATTCTAGCCAACAATTGAGAAAAGTTGAACTTGAGCCTCAATTACTATACTGGAGTGAAAAATAGGGTTATAACACTTAGTGTCACAAAGGTGGAAGATTCTTTTGTCCCAAGCGGTTTTGGGAAGAGACCATTCCCCAATTTCACTTCAAAACTCATGAGAATTAGTTTTTATCTTCGCAATGTTCATTTTCTTCTTAGAATTGTTCAAGACATAAATATAATTTTGGTTAGCAAGAGTGTGGTTAATCACCTCCTTATAATACCTCAACTTCCTTTTTCCCTATAGCTCTTTATCATCCCACAACTTATCCTCAAATTTTGAAGTACTAGTATTTTTAATATTATCCTTATTCTCTAAGATGATCTCCTCCTTAGCTGCCCAATGGTTGAGCTAAGACTAGGCATCCTTATGCCAACCTCACTTACGCTGGACGTGGGAGTTTTGGCTAGAGTTAGAAGCAATTTTGGTGAACTTCTTGGCATCCATGTCGTAAAGAGTCTTATTATACATTAAATACCTAAACATAACCATGTTTTGAATGTGGGAAAGGCTAGCTTAAGTCAAGATGATAAGATAGGGAGTATTTCCTTTAATCTTGAGGTTATATGTTATGGATTACTTTTGGATCAGCTCAATCTACCTCCACCATTCTCTAGATATACTGCAACCCCAAACCTCACATCTATATAAAATAATAGGGGTGATGAGAGTCTCAAATATGAGATTTTTATTGCTCCAAATCCAAATATCAATCAACCTCCAATTTTTCTCATCCTCATAATAAGCTTTCTAGCATCCAATAATCCTTTTCTTGATGTTATATTTCCATTTGAGCTTATGATGAAGGTCAATACCTAAATATTTGTATGAAGAAACCTACGCCAAGTAATTTTTATCATAGATGAAATTTTCATGGATGATCTTTTTGGATTTAATTATCATGACTTTAGTCTTGTTGGTTTTAATAATCATACCATTTTGGAGCAGTAATCATTGAGTATTTTAAGCTTCTTGTCGAGATCTTCATGGATTATGGCTAGAAGAATGATATTGTCAACATAAAGGAGAAGAGTAATGACAGTACTAGTGAGCTTGGGGTCATTACATCCTGCAACTTCCAAACATTCTTATAGGTTATAAATGTAAATATTGAAAAAGGTAGGGGATAGGGGACACCATTGCTTAACTATGATATTGTATTTAATTTTTTTAGACTAACCCTTGATGGTCTTAAGCTTGAAAATAACATTTTCATATAGCTAAATCACAACAACTCTCATTTTAGGAGGAATCATTATCTCTTTAATTATTTTCCTTAATTTATCCCTAGGAACTGTGTCAAAAAAATTTTTCAATTCAACAAAACAATATAAGAGATCAATTTTACTATTGCGACATTCCTCAATAATGATCCTAAGAATACAAGATGGTAAATAGTTGAGTGGTGTCTCCTAAAACCATATTGGCCTTTAGCTCTTCTACCATGGCTTTTAAGCCATAGGTTAATTGGCCTTTCCAAAATGATCCCATATAGTTTGGCTAAAATGTGGCAAACCATAATTTTCCTATAGTTAAATGGAGCGTTCTTATACCCACTTTTAAATATATGCACAATAATGCTTTACATCCAAGGCTTAGGGAAGTTGTGTTTTACCACCAAATTAAGAAGTTTATGGATATGAGGGATTATTATATACCTTCCCATTTTGAAAATTTTATCTTGGTAGCCTTCAATATCCCTAGTTTTCCCATTAGCGAGCTTCTTAATCCCAAACTCCTTGTCTTCTAAAGAAAATATATCCTCCTTTATAGCAGTGTTTAAGATGTTTCCCATGGTGTCTAGGGAGTGAGACAGATTCTTAAGATAGATATCCTAGTTCTTCAAGGGGATCAAATTATTTTATTTAGTTTTACAAATAAGTATATTCCTCTAAGACTTTCTAGTCTCAACTTTAGAAAGGTGAAGAAGATGCTCTTGCCTCTTATTAATATAGGAAACAATGTTACTGATCAAATGAGAAAATTACCTAGTACCCATTTTTTTGAGGTAGCAAAAAATCACTCGATTTTGAAAAGTGGTGATTCAAAATACCTCTTCTTTTTTGGAGCATATTTTTGGCACTTTAAATTTTCTTATCTATAGTATGAACATTTGTTTTTAAATGTTAGTAATTTTAATGTTAATTTTGAAAAGTGTTGATGGAGCATCAACACTTTTTTTAGAGGGCTTATTATTGACACTTTAAATTTTTTTATGTATCAAGTATGAACATTTTTTTTTGTTAGTGATTTTCATGTTGATAATAAAACATTAAAAAAAAACATGACATATATGTATATGTATATGTATGTATATGTATATATAAACCATAAAATTGTAAGAACAAAATTAGCTTGTAAAAAAAAAAAAAAAAAAAGATGAGTGTTATCATTTGACTAAAAGAAGCCTAGATTTCTCTTCAAATATTTTAAGAATATATCCATCTTACTTTTTTCTAAACAAATATACCTTTGACTCTCGCAATTCTTTCGCAATTGCCTAGTGTGCATGTCAATATTTAGAGTTAAGGATAAATTTTTGTGGTTATAATCAAGTTCATGGTCATTTAGGAAGTCAAAATTCACAATACAATTGAGAACATGGGTGTCAGATATTGCATAATCCACAACACTACTTCCCATCCCATAAATACATGTCATCTAGCCAGAGGTTGGATAAACGTTGACTACTTATTAATTCTATTACAAATTATGAGGTCTTAGGTACTACAAAGCTTGATGAGCTGAGTACGAAATATATTCTTAACTATGTCTTTTAAATATATTAGCTAAGTCACAGTCCTTATCAAAGCATAGAAAATTAGTGTTAGAATTATTACTTAGAAAAGTAATGTGTTCAGTGAAAATACACTAATGACATTCAATTAACCCATGCAATATGCTAAATGATGATAAACATGCGATGAGCCATTTGTGTCAACCATACTCTCTTGAACGGTGAGTGAAACAAGTTCAAATTAGTTAATTTTCATATTAACATCCAAATGTAACATACCATGTTCCACCAATAAATTTTGGAGAATAATAAATAAATTATACCATATATAGTCAAATATTTTTTAGAAGTTACAGTAAATGTGTAAAACAATTTTCTATTTTCTTTTAATTTAATGATATAATTTTAAATAAAATTATAATTTCTTATTAAAAATATATCATCTTAAAAATATCTAAACATATAAATTGTATCAAATCAATCATTTAATTTTCAATAAAGATGAAAATAATTATAAAACTAAAAGAACAAACCAAAAAAACGTTTAAACCATTCTAATTTATTGAGGAAGTATAAGTGTAATACCAATTCATCGCATCCCTCCTCCATTTAGTCATGGGCCACGATCTTCTGTTATTTACGGGATGGTATTTCTGGGAAGATTTTAGATTTATAATTTAGTAGGAGGGTGATTTGGGATTTTTTTTTTTATATTTATTTGAAGATAATATTTTTCAATATTATAATTATTTCGAATTATTATAAATTTTAGGGTTAGATTATGATATCGTCAATTAAGTTTAGAAATGATATCTCAATTTATTAATATTGATGAATAAAATTATTATTATAATTTAAAATAACTATCAATATTTATTAAATAATATTATTTAAAAATTTATTAAATATTAAATTATTTATAATTATTAAATTATTATTATAATTAATTAATATTGATAATAAATTTAATAATAATTATAAATAATTATATTAAGTTATAATAAATTATTAATATTAATAATATTTTAGTTTTGAAGGATAGTACACTTGGTAAGTTCGGATTTACTAAAGCACTTCTTTAATGAAAATCATGATCACATTAATTTTTTATGCCTTTAAAGTTAGACTTAGTAAACAAAGTAATCTGATAAATCTACCAAATATTTTTTTTGAAAAAGAAAATTGAATTAATAATATTTACATTATAAAGATTATAATGTAAAAGTATTATGTAATTGGAAAGCTCAAATTCGACTCCCATCCCTCTTGACTTGTGTGATACATTTCATATATAAACGGCTAACTAATATTTTGTAGAAAGTTAAATTTTGAGTTATTTTAGTGATATGTTTTTCTTAAATTTTGATGGTCTCTATTATTGATGATATCGCCCTTTCGATTTAAATCCCGACTTATGGAAATAGGGTGACGATGCAGGTGCTACATGAGACACTAGTGTGTGTGATGAATTTAGTTTTAAGGTGGTGGATCTAGTTTTTCATTATAGTATTGCTCTGTATTTTTGGGTGGTCTTTGAGTGTTTTTTTTTCCTTGACCAGATGAGCGTTATGTGTTTATGTGGAGTGTTATTTCATACACGAAATGCTAGTGTTATTTAATTGTGGGTGATGTTGTAAAGTGTAAATTTAGGTTAATAATGTAATTATGAGTTTTTAAAGGTTTTGTTTATTGTCTTTATATTGAGAATGTTTTTTGTCATGGTCTATATTTATAGAATTTCGGGAGTGACTTAGTTTAGTAGTGAATTATTGTGTTTATCTATAAAGTTTTGATTATGCTTATTTATAAAATTTTGATAGTGACTTGGATCAGTAATGAATGTTTAATCATTAAATTGTATTGTCTATTGTTTTTAGATTTTGAGTGTTTTAGTGTAGTTTAGGCAATTAGAAAAAAGAGAGATTACAAAGAGCGATTAGACGCACAACACTAAAAACACTTAGATATCTTTATTGAGCATAACAGTTACACATATATAGGACATAAATCTCTTACTTCCACATTTCTAGATCATGACTACGACACATACATAGGAAACATTAAATTCTAGATTGACGCTTGGGAACTCTCGATGACAACTCATGACAACACATGGAAGCATTAATTCCAATATGGGCTTTTGGCTTGAGAGTCAAAGTAGATGGTAAATATTGTGGCCATGGGTATCATGCTCATTTTGGTGGGTTTTGGATTGGTGTTTATCAAAGTAGTTGGTAAAGATTGTGGTCATGCTATGGTCATGTGCACCGTGCTTGTCGTGGTGGGCTTTGGATGGGTGTTTATGCTAGAGTTTTATTTTATCTTTATTGTTTATCTAATTCTCTTAGGGTTTGGTGTTTGGGCTCTTGTTTTAGAATATATTGTTTCTACTAAAATTTCGTTATATTGTTATTATTGATTTTGCTAGTTTGATAGAGATTATTGTGTAGCTTTAAATATATATAATTTAACAATTTTCTATTTTTCATAAATTTGAATATAATAATTTATACTAAAATAAACTATTCTTAAAAAAAACATATATATATATAATTCTATATATAATATATATATTAATATATTATATATATATATATATATATTAGTTATATATATAGTTTAAATTTTGACTTTAAATATAATTAGATCATTCTAAACGCCCTTCATCTATCAATGCCTAGAGGGATAAATCTTATTTTCTGAATGCAAATTGAAGAAGATTGCACCTCAAAAGAGATTTTGGATCCCTCTCGGAGCTTGGTAATTTAGCTCTAAGTGGATTTAGGTTGTTTAATTATAATTATATCTTTAGTTAATTTTTATTTTTATGTAATTTCAACGAGTTGAAAATGTTTCAATTAATAATTTTATTTTTCTTTTTATGTAATTCAAAATGTTCAGATAACATAATATAACAATATATTATAACATCTCTTCCATACTCGGATGGAGAGTTTCTCTAAACCCAAAAAACTAATCAAATGAAATTTAAAAAATTAGATATCAAATATTTTGATTATGAAATGATAGATGGTTTTCGGCCATGTGATATTAGTGAGCTATGGTATTGTCCCATGATATGGTATGCTTAATAATATCCATGGTAAAGTGGGGGTGAGTATCCATCTTTAAAAATCTTGTTATATTGTAAGTATTATTTTAATTGTTGAATGAGAAATGGCTTTTGGGCTTGTGGTATTGATGACCCATCATATTGGCCCACAGTAAATGTAACATACCTTGATAGCCTCACATGAAAATGTAGGAAGTTAGAATTTTTTTACACAAATTACCCACCGGTAATTATCCAAACAACTATTCCACATTACTCATTACATTAAATAGAATTTTCATCAATACATAAAGTAACTTTAGTAAAGGAATAGTAAGTTTCGTAACCATTACCACTGTTATAGTATATTAAGATAAGTTGTATGATGTAATATTGCATCCATTTCATGATTCCCTTAACCAAATTAATTAATCACATACTTGACATTATCAACATCACATTATGCAAGGAACCACATCATCAAACTGGCATAATAAGCAAGCACATCATTGAATTCCGATATACCCTGGAAATCCCCGTAGAGTGAAAACCAACAAACATTTAATTTTATTATTAAACGCTTGTGAGGGTGTTCACCCCTCACTCAATGGCTTATAAGAGAGTTTGTCCCTTAACCATTGTCACACAATATTACAATGAAATATCAATTAAAATACAACATACCTAGCAAAAAGCTATTACAATTCTCATGAAACCATTTACCCACAAATGACCAATCTTTATATGCTTGTGGCATGATTGTCTCGTTAGTGGACCATCCTGCAGTTCATATTCATCATCATGGACCATTAGTTCTTATCTACAAGAATGCTAAATTTAATTTGTCTTTTGCACAAATCACCACCCTTTCCTATCATTGATGTTGTCAACAATATTTGGTGACATGATTAGATAAAGTAATAATAAATCAATAATCTGTCTTTAAAAGCGATCTTTTAACATCTATTCATGTGTGTTACAGATCCATTTGGGCACATCAACCCCAACTTACAAATCAATACTATTAGGGCCCATCAAACCCTAATTCAGTTGTTACATGCCCTAAAGAAGTCAACCATTAGAATGCCTAGTTTCCCAAGAAGTTCCACGACTGAAATCATCCAAAAACTGCCTCTAAGAAGATCAGCACATGCAAGCTTTCATTATGGTGCG
>APFE031071602.1:0-28001 GCA_000404065.3 Pinus taeda
TTAGACTCCTATATATAGAAAGGATGTTTTGTCATTTGTATCATCCAAGAATTGTTCATTTATGTAATGTAAAGGAGGTTGCCCCCTCGAAGAGGCTGAATTCTAAGGCGTTGATCTATCTTTTCTATCTTTCTTGAAGTTGGTTTCATAACAGTATCCTTGCCAGTTATGTGTGATATTTGTTGGAAAGTGTAACTATGTTCGGTATTCATTAATGTACTTGAGTCATCATGCAATGTACTTGTCAAAAGAATAAATAAAAGAATTATTATTATTATTATTATTGTGACTTATTAAATCATGGGTTTCATGGTTGGGTCACGTGTTTTAGGTCAAATTCCCTATTGAGGACTTCTAGGATTTATTCTGAGTGAATAGAGTCATTGTACTTTTAAAGAGACCCTTCTTGGGATTTTGAATCATGTAAAAGGTTAAGTATTGAGTCAAAAGTTATTTATGTATCATCCCCACCATGTCATCCTAGAAGAAGATTAAGTTGGCTTAGGTACCCTATTCGACCTCACATGGAGCCTATAAATACAAGCTCATCTAATTAATTTGGAGCATCATTCTCACACACAAGGTCAATATCTCTTGTAGCTAGGAAAAAGTGTGAAGTTCTCTTATAGCTAGGAAAAAGTGTGAAGTTTGCTTCTGAGAAGTCAAAGTGAATGTGAGTTTGGGGAAGTCTAAGAAGAAAGGAAAATTTGAAATTTTGGTGCATATCTCTCTCTATTTCACTTCCTGAATTGGGAGATCAAAGTCTTCCATGTTTCTCTATTACCGGAAGCTTCTACCTAATAAAAGTTGCTTGAAAGGGGTAGAAATTATGGGAGGCTGACTTGGTGTGGAGGGAAGGTATTTTCTTGGTCTAGGGTGAAGAGTCTCAAAGAATACTATTGAAAGGAATAATTTCTTGACTGGGTTTTCCCATCGAGGGGGGTTTTTCCCTGACATAGTGCTTGCATTATGTGTCTGTTGTTTTATGTGTTGTTGCTTTGGTAATTCCTTGATGAGGTAAACGAAAGAAGATATAAATATTTGTAATAACAATAAACATCAAAAGTAATTATCAAGAATAAGAAAACCTTTCTTCCTTTCTGATTTTTTAACATGGAATCAGAGCTTTGGTGAAGAAGGAAGTAAAAAGGCAGTCTCAAGCACTTGATCAAGGTAGAGAACAAACTTGAAGGAGCCTCAAACTACAAGTCTTGGAAAAAGAGGATAGACTTAATCCTTGAAAAGAACAAGGTACTCGACTTGGTCAGAGGAAAAATAAAGATGCCTATATAAGATTCTAGTGATGCTAAAAAAGTGAAATACATGGAATTATAATCAGTGGCCATGACTCTAATGGTAGAAGGAATAAAGGACAACCTTGTCCCATTCATAGCTAACATCAATCACACTCAGGGAATGTATGGAGCCTTGTCAAAGTTATTTACTATTAAGAACATTGGTCAAGTATAAATTTTTAAGAATGAGCTTACCACAAACATGACTAAAGAAGACATTGTGGCATCCTTCTTTGTGAAGATAACAAGAATTAGGGATGATCTTTTGGCCATTGATGAAATTGTTCGAGACAAAGAACTCGTGATCACTGCTCTAGTAGTATATCCATCTACTTGGGGTGCATTTGCTACAAGATTCAATAGTTGGAAGGTAGCCCCCACCTTTGAACAACTATGAACTGCCTGCACTTAGGAAGAATTAAGAATGTCGTTAGTTTCCAATCCTAAAGGAGTAACAAATTCCTGCATTTGTCAACATAAAGGAAATAAATCGAAAGGACCAAGGAAGAAAGTTGACATGTCCCAGATAGAATGCTATCAATTCCATAAGAAGGGTCAGTACAAGAGTGATTGTCCTGACAATCCAAAGAATAAGAACAGATATAGAGATCATGCTAACTTTGCAGAGGAAGGAGACACTAAGAATTTGATATTAGGGACTTACACTACTAAGTCCTTTGCTTGTAGCTTTAGATATCTTGTTTTATATGCTTTAGAATTTATAGGTTTTTAACATATTTTGGAAAATACATTTTTATTGTTTTTATAAGTTTGTAGGTATCCCTCAAGCTTTGGAGGGAAACCCCAACAACTCCCTAAGATAAGTATCTCATTTCCTTTCAATTTTTGGTTACTTGTATTCATTTAGTTTTGATTATATTAAATACTAATCACTATTATCCCTCTATTGTATTGATTAGGAAAAACATATGCAATAAGTATGAAGGAGGACTTCTCAAGATAAGGTTTGTCAAGGAACAAAGGTATGTCTTAAATACAATGTTTTCCATATATTGAAAGGACTATTAATTTAGCAATCTATTATTAACATTGTTATGTCTAGCTATATTGAATCTCAGTGATTCTTGTTTTGGGTGATCCATCACTTGATAAATCTACCCACCCCGCTCATATTCTTGACTGATTTTGTAGAACCTTAAATAGGTTCTGGAAAACCCTAACCGAAGGGTATGCTAATGTGAATGTCTGAAACCCTAAAATACTTAGGGATATTGTGAAATGTTATTTGAAGTTTTATTGATGATGTCATGTTTGGGATTTTTGTATGATTTGGAAAAACTATTTTGTTAGGGTTGAATGATAAGGTCTAAAATCTGGAACCTTTGAAGTTCTAGGAACGTCATGTTTGCTATGTTTCTACATTGAAACCCTAAATCATTAGGGTTTGGTGGAATGTATGAGAAAGACACTTATAATGTATTAGAAATTATTTCCTTGGTATGAGTATGTTTTTCTAATCAAACCCTAATCTAATCAAGTTTGTATGTCTAACTCTTTGTTGGAGAGGTAAATCCCCTCTACGGATAGAGGCGATCCCTACTAGCCCAGAAGGGGTCTAGCAACAATCAATCAATGCTACTATGCAAGCTCCTAATTGAAATTAAAAGGTAGGCAATGAACACCTACTTGGATTCCAACACCACTGTTTGGTGAAGAGATGCCACTCTCGCTCCTTTGCTCTGGTCGGTCACGATCCTCCACTGTCCTTATGGATGGACACCTGCACATGCAAAGAGGAAAACAAACACAAGCGTGAAATCTAATACAAGCAATTATACATCACTCAGAAAGGATGTAATTCACATTAACCATTACAAAGACAAATGAGAATGGAACCATAATAGTAGTCATCTATTTATTAATCAATAACGGAGAAAGGTACAACCAATGTTCTGACATTGAGTCCTTCTCAAGAGGGTCCAGCCAGCAAGTCTCATAAGGATTCACCCTTGGAGGTAGATCTCCTAAGACAAACAACTCTCTCTCTCACACAAGAAAACAAGACTTCACAACCTTCCTTAAGCTCTCTAGCAATCCACACTTGTCACACCAACTGCCTACTAGGAGCAGCACTAAAAACACTATGAATTCCACTCTATCCAAAAACTAGCTGCTCATGGTAATGGTAGAGGCTTATATAGGAGGAGTCTCCATGAATGGTGGAAGGATGAGCTTATCTCCAAGAAAGGTGGTTCATATGACGAATAGACATGGCATAGAAGGGAGGGCGACATTCACAAGGCCAACAACTAGGTCTGGAGTCATCTGGAAGGCTGGCTGTTAGAACAAACTCACCCAAACAGGATCAGCGCGGGTGTATAACTAGACTAGAGCGCTGACGTCGCATCTTAATAACGAAGGAGACTATGTCAGCGCGACTTAATACAAACATAGGATGCGTTGGCTCATGAAATTCGACCAGCAAGGAAAACCCATGTGCTTCCGTGCTGGCAGCACATCAGTTGCACTAGCAGCCATCAGTCAGCGCAGTTATTTTAATAACAGTCGCGATGATGAAATAAACTTTGGCAAAGAGGGTCATTTGGCCAATTCAGAGAGCATGAGCATGATGGATTTGATTTCATAACACAGTAGGGAGACTGACAGGGAGACAGTGACAAATCACTGTGTAACACTCTTATTTCATATTTTTGTAAAGTTGGGTTTGACTAACACATAATATGAAATTTCTTTGCATGATGATGAAATCTAGGCATATATAGATATTTCCTTTTGGTGGAAACCCTAGCTTGGTCCAGGTGCGATGTATTAATGTTGCAGGACATATGATATGCTTATGTATGGTTATGAATTCCTAGATATATGTGTTGACCTAGTTATTGATGGTCATAAGCCAGAGGATTTGATGGAAGTCCTTGTCTGAGATTCTAGGATGATGATATTTGGAAATCTAGGATTTGCAACTAAATCCTAGTAATAGTTACATTGTCTAGTATGTGTGATATAACAATCTAAGATCTATTTATTTAATGATTGTTGAGATTGTGAAAATGGAATTCTAGGGTTTTGGAGTTGAACCTTAGTTGAAGTAAAGATCCCTGATGTATGATGACAACATGATAATTTGAGATTTGTGTAAGATTGTTGAAATTTATGTTTTGGTTGGGATCGATGGTTGATCGAAAATCTAGGGTTTGGAACTAACCCTAGTGGAAGTTGGTCATGTTAATGACTAAGCTGTGATTGGTTTTGATTGACTCTTTTGTATGAAATCTAGGATTTGTATGAAACCTTAGTGGGAAGTCTAACATATGAATTTTGAAAATTTGTTAGATGCTTTGTAGATATATATTTGTTTGAATTGTTCTTAGGATTTTCTACATATTGAAGTAAGGTATCTCATACCTTTGGAAGGAACATTGAAAATCTAGATGGAATGAAAGTTGTTATGAAGTGGTCTAGGGTTTATGATAAAGTACCTAACAAGATGTTAAAAAGTATATGTCTATTGTTTGCAATTAAGTCTGGGTATTTAATATGCATGAATTTGAAATGCTTCTGTGATTCTGATAAGGCTAACTTCATGCTTCTATAGACTTGGTTGTAGTTTCTATCTAAGTTGTGCATGTACACAATATTCAATACTATGAAGATGCTCATTGATGTGATAAGCATGATGAGGATAACTCTGATAAAACGGTTGGAAGCCATGAAAGATTCTTCAATGATGAAAAGAAGAAGTTAATATCCATGAGGAAGCATGAATAAAAGAGATATCTCTAAGATTAAAAGGGAGCTTGGATAATAAGATGCTCCCTAGTTGAGAGGGAGGGCATAACTTGGTTTCGATTGAAGAATTAATTTCAGAGGATATGTTGTTGCATGGGAAGTAGGAAAGGAAATGTTATGATTAAGGAATATTCTGTTAAATATTCACTTGATAGTCCTACTATGAAAAGATGAGAAGCAACATCAAGTTATCTGTATGACCCTAGAGATTTGTATTCAATTATGTACATATATTATTGATTAGGGTTGTGTTTATACAGGTAAATCTCTCAAAGGTTTTTGTTATCATGCTAGTTACTGATTAGTTTGATCAGGAGAGATTTGTGGTCCTTGATCTATTGGATGAAGGGGCATTGAGGCTTTATGAGTGAAGCATTTCCTTGGAGGACATCTGACCAATACTTTGTGTTGACGTGTAGGTCCTATAGTTGGAGAGGTGGTGTTGGTCATTAAGCTCTGATACACACCTGGATTTTTTGGGTTGATGGTTAGCAAGTAAGCCTGATGGTAATTAGAGGGGCTAAAAGATTGAGTCCATGTTATTCCCACATGGATATATTTCCTTGGTCATGAATCTAGTCCATGGAATTATAGTGCCTAAATTGTTGAAAGACCACTTGGATAGATTTCCCTGGTTAGGAATTTAGTCCATGGCATTGTGGTGCCTAAAGTTCTTCGTGATTCATATAGTTTGAGATCTTCCATTGTATTTGTACATTATGAATAACTTCCTAGTTAAGAGGGAGTGTTGGAAAATGTAACTATGTTTGGTCTTCATTAATGTAATTGATTCCTCATGTAATGTACTTGTCAAAAGAATAATAATAAAAAAAAATTGTTATTATTATTATGACTTATAAAACCATAGGTTTCATGCTTCGATCACCATGTTTTAGGTCAAAGTCCCCATCGAGTACCTCTAGGATTTATTTTGACTCAATAGATTCATTGTAATTTTAAAAAGACCCTTCTTGGGCTTTTGAATCATGTAAAATGGTTAAGTATTGAGTCAAAAATGATTTATGTATCCTCCACACCATGTCGGCTTAGAAGTAGATCAATTCAGCCTAAAGACTCTATTCGAACTCACATGGAACCTATAAATACAAGCTCATCGAATTCATTTGTAGCATCATTCTCACACACAAGTTCGATATATCTTCTAGTTAGGAAAAAGTGCGAAGTTCTCTTGTAGCTGGGAAAAAGTGTGAAGTCTATTGTCGGGAAGATGAAGTGAATGCAAGTTTGGGGAAGTCTATGGAGAAAGGAAAATTCAAAATTTTGCTACCTCTCTCTCTATTTCGTGTCTTGAATTGGGAGATCGAAGTCTTCCAAGTTTCTCTATTGCTGGAAGCTGCCAGTTTCCGAAAGTTATTGCCTAGCTGAAGTTGCTGGAAAGGGGTCACAATTATGGGAGGCTGACCTGGTGTGGAGGGAAGGTATGGTCTTGTTCGAGGGTGAAGAGTCTCAAAGAATACTATTGAAAGGAAGAATTTTTTCACTAGGTTTTCCCCTTAATGGGGGTTTTACCCTGGCATAGTGCCTATATCTGGTGTCTATTGTTTATGTGTTGTTGCTTTGGTAATTGCTTGATGAACTAAAAGAAAGAAGATATAAAGAATTGCAATAACAAGAAACATCACAAATACTTATCAAGAATAAGACAATATTTCTAACTTTTTGATTTTCTAACAAGACTATATGGTCTCGAACTCCATCTAGGTTCAGCTTCTTCACCTTCGCCATTTCCTTCCTGTATTATTTCAGTTGATCCACATCCTATGGAATTGCCACAAAACTATCCATGTAGAGCTTCAGGCCATATTCATTTAACAAGAAGGACATCATATCCTTCTAGATGACATAGTTGGAAGAACCCTCCAACCTATCCTAATCTCTAAGCCTCATTGTGGCCATCTCCAATCTAGTTGAAAACTCCCTCTTCCCTCTTCTCGACTACTGCTCTACTACTCGCACTCCCTCCTGGAATGAGAAAATTTGACTCAACCACTGCCAACCTGCTATTGGAAAAATCAAACTTTTGAGACTCGAAGTTCCCTGAGAGAAATTTTCCCTTAGTTGTGTGTTATTTTCTCTTCCTCTGGGCACTGATTCTGCAACTGAAATTGCTACAAAACCCTCTCCATCCAATGAAGGAATCTACACAGCAAAAATCTGGGATATTGTTGTTCCCTCTAACTGCTAGAATCACTATCCCACGCAAACCTAATTTTCTACAGCACAACGACTGAAAATCGAACTTTTGCCCTAGAAATTTGACTCGCATATTAAGGAACTACGTGGCCTCAAAGAATTTCATCCCATTGCTCCATCTGAGCAGCGAAATTCTTTCCTTCGCTTCTGAGCTTCCTGGTTGATCACTCACACTCTGATACCATGTGAAAATTTCATTTATCACAACAACTCAAGATTATTTTTCTAATTGTTAATTTATTTAAAAAATCATTTGTTGTCTGCTACGGAAAATATCAAATAATTCACACTGTTATTTTCACAAATAAACTGTGGAAATAATAGCAATAGAAACTAAGAAAATCTAGCATGCACATAAAAATAACATTGTTATTTTTGGACAAACGTCCTTGGAAAACCCCAACTTAGGAAAATTGGTGCAGCAACTGAGGGTCTTATAATTATGCAGAAGTGAAATGTGAGTACAATCTATGGGTGCCCAACTGGAAATCCAAAAATCAAGTAAATCTAGCCAAAATTATCTAAGGGAATTACCCCTCCTCCACAAGTAACCCCAACACAACCCTACCTCAGAAAATGCGTCCTCCTAGACCCTCTACATCAGCTTCTGCGCAGACCCTTGGACGTATAGTCCGGAATTGCCTCTAATCAAGTCATTCTACCTATCAATATTGAGGAAACTGATTCTCCGACCCTCTAGAATACTTTCCCAGCCTCTGAAAGTCGAATCAAATTTTTCTTTAGCCAAATCAAATTACTCTTCTAAAGAAACTGCACATTCCTCTGCACTACCTCACCAGGAATAACTCAACCTCTTACTAGTACCTCTCCAAATCTAGGAAAACTTCCTGAGGGTCTAGGAAAACTTCCTGAGGGTCATTGTTCCTACCCCTCACTAACTCTGCTTCCTCACTAAAGCTCGAGGTCTTCGGAAACTAACTGTTGCTACTCTGGAAAATCGAATTCTCCGAGTGTCTCTGATATATTCTCTTGAAGTGTCCATCGACTTCTTCTTATAATTCTCTATTGTGGCACCAACGAACAACTTTGCCATCAGTTCTAAGATTTTGTGTTGCTTCTTAAAAGCAAGAAGCATGATGTTGTTCAACCCTTGAAGGGATTCTACTATTAGCTACAATATCTCCCTCATGATATCATTATTGTAAGGTGGTAGAGACAATTTGAAGCTATGATCCCATTGAGACAAGAGGAAGTTGTGAGGCTGACCTCTTCACAAGGATGCTCTCAAAGTTTGGGTTGTATCAACACAAGCATGGACGGTTTGAGAGCCCAACTAAGTTTCTTCCATTCTAGTTTCCCCACTTCAGGCAGACATGTGTCTAATTCCTCCAATTTACAAAGGTCTATGACTAACTTCATTCGTTGTAACTCGGATCCAAGTGTGAAGATCTTAATCTTTGTTCCTTGTCCTTCCTTCACTTTCGATGAGCAACTTTGCTACATAATGACATAGACTCTTTTCGAGAAAGATCAGTTTTTCTAGTCTTTCTTTTGATCTGTAAGTTGTTGAAATTTTTTATCCACAAAGTATTATATCCTAGAGAATCAACTAATGTATTTCTATGTTGATTCCTATAGCATTTCCAAAGCTAAAGTGATGACATTATGGCTTTGCATCAATGAATCTCAATACTTAGCCTTCCTTCTCTCTCCTTAGCTTTCTTTAATAAAATTGATTTACACCCCTCTGAGAGATTTACCTATACTAGGCTTGAAAGGTAATATTTGAAGTTTCACTAGCAATAAAACTGATTTTCCCTTTCTTCTTTCCCTTCCTTTATTTCTCTCGATCTCTTTTTTTTTAAATACCATTTAACCACACAGAGATATACAGTTGAAATAGGAGAAATTGTTTTATTTAATTTGTAGAGGGTTTACAATAATTCTGGAGAACATGAAAATAAACCAAAGAACACAACTTCCACTATGCCAATAGATATAACTATCAGCCTTACCAAATCGAATGACTCATCTAGGTAATTAGATAAGATAATTATATTTATAACCAACTAGTGACCACAAAGTAGGTCAAAGGGATTGTTGAGTACACTGATGTATAAACAAAGTGGGAGAACCCAACGGTCTCATATAAAAGTTACAATGCATGAAGTAAATCAACATCTGGCTCTAGCGGAGAAGATCTGGGACCTAATAGGTCTAAGGATCAGACCCATCTCTCCTAACATCTGGGGCTGAATGAATAATGTTGAAGAAACTCAACAATGTCTGTTGGCCCGATGAAGAGTTGATGGCAAGTGCGGATTGTCCACTAAATCATGTCCTGGGGGGTTCACACGTTGCTGAATGCTGAAGGACCTAGTCTGTCTCCCAAGAATGTATCTGAGATGGAACTGCTGCTGAGATCTCATGTAGCAGGGTGAGGTCCCATGGATCCTCACTGATTTGGAGTTTGGATACATACTGGTATTAATTGATCTCTTGGTGCCCCTGTCTGAAGGTAGTACCCTTGAAAAATGTCATGATCCTTTGTGTGGGGTCTGGTCTGATGGGAGGCTGAAGAATATGCACACGGAACCTAAGAGCCTCTTGCATATATGGGGCTAAACATCTCTGATCGAGGTACTTGAAAAAGTCAGCAAGGGTTTGAGAATCCCTGAACAAGCAATGAAAACTTCCTTTGATCTCGTAGTAGACACGACATCTAAGGATGAAGTGCACCTTGGTCTCCATTTCCTGTAAATGACATACCTGGAAGAGTTTGTCTAATCTATCCACCTGGTGGTCTGTCTCTACCCGAATTCTATGAGATCCTACTCTAAACTAGCCTAGAGGAATGTGAAGAACATGCATCCAGTGGTGAAACGTATACTGGGGTTGAACAATGAGCCCGTCTCTCAACTCCAAGGAGTGCTCAGCATATAAGGCCATCTTTGGGCACAACCCTCCTCGAGGATTGACCCAGGTGACCTCGATGAACTGCCTGTAGATGTCCTCCATGATGATCTTGTTTAGCTCCTATTTAGTAGGTAAAAGGCGACTGGGAACATATAAGGAATATCAGAAAGGAGAGAGACGATCCAACTGAGTTCCCACTGACTCTAAGAGGTTTGAAACTCATGTAAACCAACATCTGGCTCAGCTTGAGGGGGTAGAACGGGAAATAATATTAGAAGAGCAATATGCCAAGTAAGAATAATGGTCCCTACTCTTTATCGAGTTTGCGAAGCCCTGGACATGATGCAAGAATGAAACCAATCTAAAGACCGTCTCAATCTGAAAGGGCTGAGCTCCAAACTTTGCAAGGATGATGTGCTGCGGCACTGTTAGTTTGCACCTAATGATGCGGCGGAGAAGAAGAATCTGGAATCTTTTAGCTGAAGCCCAGTCTGACTCAAGTAAAGATGGTCCCCAAATCGTTGACCCATATAGAACAGTGGGACGAATCAAGGTGTCCATGAGGCTCGTCTTGGATGAGATGTCCTTGAAGTGATGTCAAAAGCACTGTCTCTCGAGAAGGGCTAAGGATCCATATCCTTTGTTGATCCGAGGCTGAAGCGCTGGTCGCAAACTGAAGCGCGGACCTGAAAATTGCACCCCCAAGTAAGTATACATGCTGGTGATCTCAATCTTCTCCCCTCTGAATAGAAAGTGAAGTTTTGAGGTTTTATTCACCCCATTGAAGATCATAACCTTGGTTTTACCCAGGTTGACCATCAACTGTCGATGGTCATAGAACAAAGCTAAGGCATCCAACTGCCTCTGTGATCCTTCTGGGAATGAGGAGAGGAGGACCATGTCATCAACAAAGAGTAAAATAGATATCAGAACAAGGTGAAGAAGGCAACCATTAGTCTCCTAGATATGCTCATGTAGAAATGCTTCCAACTCATCAATATAGATCCCAAACAGGGTAGGGGACAATGGATAACCCTATTTAACCCCAATAGTGCTTCGAATGAAATCGGACATCCCATGGGCTGCGTGAAGAGGACCAAGAACAGACTCATATGGGCGCATAATAGCAGTCAATAGAGTTGCAGAAATGCAAATATCTCTGAGTCTCTGGAGCAAGGCCTCCCTCGGAACATAGTCAAAATATTTCCAAAAATCTATGAAACAACAGTAGACTTTCAAAGAGCAGTGTCATGCCTCCTCAATCATGACACGAAGGGTGAAAATGTGGTTAATGGTCTGATGATCCAATCGAAAACTTGCTTGTCCCCTAGCTTTGAGTTGTCTCTGCTCAAGGTCACAGGTGAGCTTCCTATGTAGAACAGTAGCATACAACTTCAAGAACGTGTGACATACCATGATCATTTTGTAGTTATTGGGATCTGAGCTGGAACCTGATTTGTGGATCAGATGGATGATGTGGTGTGCCCATGTCGGTGGAAAACCTTCACGAACTACATGGTTGACGAGACTAGCCAAGTAGCTAACCAAAGCACGGAAACCGTGCTTAAAGAACTCTGCTTGCTAGCCTTCCTCATTGGCTGCTTTGCTGCTGTTCATCACCCAAATGGCCTCTCTGATATCTCTCTCTGAGAATAGATAACATCAAGAGGGTGGGGAGGTAACATGAATTTGGGCTTGCCTAGGAATATCATAAAGGTTGGAAGTGTGAGAGAACATGGATGTAGGGTTGAGGTTAGGTGGAATAGGGGATCGTTGGGAACGGATGGTACGCCAAAATTGTTTAGGGGAGTGGACAAGGAGAGCAGAAAGTTCTCGTCTTCTATGGGAGACAAAGAGTCGTTTCTTGTAATGAAGGAGACGATGATAAGAAGGTTTGAGTTCGGAGTAGGAGGGTTGAGAATGGGTGAAAGCATAATCACACCAAACCATACTCAACTCCTTCGAGCGTTGATGCTAAAAATTTCCACTAACTTCATAGGGAAAATGAATAAAGAGTTCTATATAACCTTCTCCTTATCTAACCGAAAAGTGACCTCAACAATAGCCTTAGAATTGTTCCATGTTGGCGGTCCTTCACACTTCCATGAGAGTAATGCGCTTATGTCCCTTCGTGGCTGAATGGGTAACCTGAAGAATTTGTGGCCGTATTATTTCTTGGAAAACTCTCGGCTCTATTTTCTGTGCAATGGCCCACAAACCTCCAAACCCTATGCCACGTTTTCACAATGTATGCTTATGGGCTCATGGCCTTAAACAATGATTTGTGCCAGCAACAATACTAAATTCCCTATGAGTAGCTTCATTACCTTCGTTGATGTTCTCGGCATCCAAGGTTTTAACCCTTGGCCCACTTAGGCTAATAAGAAATCAACCTCTCCTGGGAAATATCTCCTTAGTATCAAATTGCTAGACTACTATCAAAGATTCCTCACCAGATCTCCTGAACATGCAATTGGATCATTTTTGTGATGCTTTCAATCCTCTTACACCAAACAAGGAATTAGCCATAGATCTGTTGAATGAAGTCATCTTTGTTTTATCTTGTAATAGGTGGATGATATTCAATTGGCATTTTTGGCCTCTGTTAATATGGCGTGTTACAGAAAAAGTGTGGTTCTGGTAGTTTATAATGAACTCATCTTCAAGGAATTGTCTTGTCCAGTAAGAAAATGCACTACCGTCGTCGTATATTTTATGTGATGAAGTTTCCTTGATTGTGTCGCTCACTGTAGCCACTACCTTTCAGCTTAATTTCCAGCAATCATATGATCTTGGCATGAGGCAACTGGTCTTTAGGTGTTCGACCCTCACAATTTCACATGAGTCAACCTAAAACTTGCGTGGGCTCTTGCCCATTTATTTTCACGAAGTTTGTTGTGCAATTATGTGGGTGGTTTTGCCTAATGAACAAACAATTTCAGCTTCTGAAAAAAATTGTGCTCGCAGCGACTCTCTGCTACAAATTTTGGTTTTTAGCTTCCGAACAGAAATAACCAAATCGGCTTGATAGCACCAACTCGGCTTCTACAATTTCTTAGTTTTCAAATTCGTCCCTCTGCAGAGACTAACTCAACCTCTGCAATAGAAAAAAGAAATCAATTCACGATCCTTTGAGGACCATAACAAGAAGAGCTTCTCTGACTGAACAATGAAAACCAACTCAACCCTTTTAACAAGAGACAGATTCACCCCTCTTCATGCAAAATATAATTCAGCCCTCAAAAATAATACTCAGCCTCCAGTAACTTCGAATTTGATGGTAATTCGACCTCTAAATAAAAGTTTGTTCTTTTGAGATTTATATTTAATATGTCCCCCTTTTTATTTTTGTTTTAGCCTTAAATTAATTAACCTTGATATATGCTCACGACCCCTGCCACCGTCAATTTTTTTTTTTTTTTAATAAAGAAGGGCCCCTTTAATAATTAGAACATGCTTAATATAGATTTGGCTCTTAAATCAATAATTGGGTCAACACAATATTTTTCCCTCCTTCAAACAAATATTTCTTCTGCAATGCACAATGGGGTTTCTTCAAAATCCCCTACAAAACAATAACCTTCAAAAGAATAATAAACCAATTATGGTGACTATATAAAACCATTGAAATTGCTGAAATTTTAGCTAGGGTGATTATGGAAAATCATGGAATACTAGTTTCTCCTAAACCCCTGATCGTTTTTGAAGTTGATATGCAGTAAACCCTCAGGCTGGTAGGATGCACAACTATGAAACCACTATAAGATCCCAAATGTCAACAATTTTAACATATCTAACACACTTTAGTGTTCAATTAACGTAAGCTTTCAACAAGAATGAGAACACAAAAGGGATCTAGAAACACAACCACTTTATTCAATTAATTGTTGCAAATAATACATGCCAAATTGATTAACATAGAAAACCCTTGTCAATGGCATGCAAGGCTGCTAATCAAATGATAAATCAAGATACTGAAGCACAATCGTGGACCCTAGATGGATCCACCAGACAAATTACACCCATGGGGTTTTCGTCCCCTAGATCAAACTAGAACTAGCCCATGGGGTTTTCGTCCGCTGGATCAAACTAGAATTGGCCTTGCCAAGTTCTCAAGAAAGAAAAAATAGATAGACAACTCAAGATGATCCAAATGCCTAGATCCTATACCATTTTATAATCTTGATGGATTTTCTAGAAACCTTGTTTTATCATTTTCCCTCAAAAAATGAAGGTAAATGCCATGGGAAAATACCACGGTAAATACCATGGGTTGATTCCATCCATTTTGACCATATCATGATAAGGGAATATTATATAGCACATTTTCCAATTATTTATTAAATTTTTAATCTAAACTTGTTCCTCACTCACATTCAATAGGTGGTTGTTTATGCATTTTGATCAATCATTCTTCCAAGAAGTGGTTCCTTGATATAAAATCATTGGTTTGGCTATATCACTTTTTAGCTTCTCTTGAGTCTACAAGGCTCTATTCATAGTGACATAATCATAGCTCAACTCCCATTCACTAATTCTCAGGATTTGTTGAAGATAATTTGGGTAATAATTGTGCCATTACCTTAGTTGATTGAAAGAACTCGACACTCCTTTCAGTTGTGTACTTTTTTCTTTGGCTTGTTCTGAGAGTTGTAAAAGCATTGTGAAAATATTTTAAATCTACTAAAGGTAAGGATATACTCTCTTGATGATTGCATCGTAAGATCCATGTACTTTAATAGCACATGCCTAATAGTCTTACATTTTTTGTTTTCTCTTATTTTAGTGCCTTATTTTCAGTTACGAGTATTCTATTTTGTTTCTCTAGCTTTATTGTGTGATCATTCTTTTGGAATAGTATATTGATAAGGCCCTTTAAATTTCTTATGTATTCTAATAAAAGGTCGTGCTTATTGAGGCCATAGCCAGTAGATTTGCACTAGTGTCAAGGATAATAACTCTTTTATAGGTGACTGATACTAAAGGAAAATGAGGGTTGTGTTATCCTCCACAATATCCTGAGGCTGAGAAGGGAAATCGAAGGAGGTAACCTCAAACCACTTGTGGTTCAACAACTAGCCCTACTAAACTAGAGAGGGACCTCTCTATGGATTCACAACCAATGATGACTACAATGGGAAAGGATTTTAGGTTAGGTATGTTATGCTCAGGTAGGTTTTGAGTTTTTAGGGTTTTGATGCTGGATAAGGAATGAAAATAGGTAGCTAGGTTAAAGGATTAAAGGGTTACAACAACAAAGATATAGAGGAGCAAGGTAGCAATAATTTTGTGATGGATTTAGGGTTTGTCAATGTAGTGTAGTGTTTGGAAGATGAAAAAGGTCTTAATGAGAATGAGCATATGAATTCATTAAGAAAGGAGGAAAATTACACAAAATGATATTCCCATAAAAACATAGCTTTATGCAAAGAATTTTGCTTATAAACTTTATGGAAAACCACTGAACAAACGAGATATGGAAAGGAAATATGTATATCATTAAAATAAAAGTAAAACAAAGAAAATACATCATCACAAACTCACTACACATGCATTCATAATAATAGCTGCAACTTTTCCTTTGATTTCCTGAATAAAATGTCCAAGTACAAGCTACAAGTCTTCTCTTCTTTGATGTCCAACCTATTCTATGACTGAGGAAATGATACATATAGACCAAAACAACACCTCCCTGCTCTCAGGGGTCGAATCCATGAGTCTAGGAACTACTACATGAGGTTTTCCAATCAAACCCTAATGTCTAGGGAGGTTAAAAAAAATCCTCCAATTAAACTTTGACTCAAACCACTCTCATTAATGAAGCCTAATTTTACATAAAACAACTCTAACAAGACTATTTACCCATGATTACATCATAATTACATCAATATTAATTAATTACACCATAAAAAGTCGAATCCAACTGATAAAACTGAAGAAAATATGTCACAGGAAAAAACGTAGTCAAATCAGCCAAAAACGCCACGAGCTTGGAGAAAACACAATGAATTTGGGAGAACTAGTTTTTGAAGACCTTCATGAAGTCCCAATTGTGATCTTGATGGCACATTGGAAAGATGTGGATGTTTTCTACATCATGAAATCTTTAGGAGCTGAAAAACGGTTACTTATAGACCATCAAAACTTCATTCTCCCACAGGTACTCTCAGAAACGTAGCTTGGTCTTCAACAGGGTGGCAAAAAGGTGGTTTTTAGGTGGTTTTTGGGCATTTTCACCTGTCAAAATTGTTAAAAGAATGCTTCCCTCAGGCCAAATGTGATGTATAAACCATGCCAAATCTAGATATGTAAACAAAAAGTGATTTGAAGCTCCTTAACAAAAGCACAACATGGAGCACATTGCATTATTGTCTCCATGACTGTGTCAAAATGTGTAAAAATTATGGGTTTTCTTACAAAAATAGGGCTCACATATCGAGGCATATATCTCTAACCATAAAGATATTTGGAAACATGAGAGTGTTTTTTGTTATTTTTTATGTTATGAAGAAAAATCTCCTCCAATTTGCATCACTAGTTTCCCATTTGTTCAAAATCGAAGTTTGAAGTTGGTCACTTAAAATTGGAAAAGTCCAGTGTGCTCACAACAAAAATGCAGGAAACAATTTAGAGATGATTTGGAGACCTTCCCAAAGGAATTTTGGGCTGAAATTTGTATGGATGGAAAGCTATGGATTTCTTCTACACAATAGAGTCATCAACCATTGAAAAAACCTACTCCAAGACACCTAACAATTCAATCTCCCAAGACTACTCTAGAAATGCAGCAACTCACCTGTGGAAATTGTATTTTGCATATTTCTCCCAAATAATAACACATGTGCATAAAAATAATGAATTTTTTGTTCCTTGGTATATTATTGACAAAAGCCTCTTTCACTTTTGTAAAATTCATCTCCATTTGGTCATAAACATACTTTGAAGCAAAATTGTCCCTATGTGGAGCAAATGATTTGTCTCTTGGAACGATTTCTTGAAAAATGTTGAAGACATTATATCTTGTGTTGAAGTTGGCTCATATCTACTGATATGACCTCCTTTGGGTCTATTTTTTTTAGATGATTTAGACTCCATGGCAAACCCTAGCTCAATGGGAGAGGAATTAGGGTTTTAGTTGTAGGGAAAAATAGAGGATTTGGGTAGTTTGAGGAAATTGAGGGAGATGAAAGAGATAAGGAGCTTATAAATTATTGGGAAAATTTGGGGAGATAGTGAGGGATGTTAGGGAGGAGGGGAAAGTGGAATTTCAGGGAAAGGATGAGGGGAAGGGGTCCAAAAGAGAGAAAAACAGTCCTAGCCTAGGAATGTAGGGTCTAGGCTAGGGTTTTGGGAAAAAGGGTGTAGATGAGGGATATGGGTGAGGAAATGTGCTATGGGGATATATGGAAGGTGGGGGAGGATAATTGAGCTAGTTTTGAGGGTTTTTCTCAATAATTCCACTAAAGAGACTATGAAACCAGGAAAACCCTAGGAGAGGGAAATCTGATCTTTCCAAGCATGAACTGAAGTGAAACAAGGTATAAGATGGCCCACTTACTTGTCAATGATAGTATGGAACCTGAAATGATGATTTGTCTTTCCTTGGAAAAGCACAAATCTTTCTTTTGAATGTGGAATGAGTGAATGAACTTGTGTTTTGGTCTTTTATGGCTTGTGGAAATCAAATTATTCATAATGGTGAGGTGGCCCACCATCTGTTTTTCACTTTTGCTTTTGGAAACTATGTAGCTTTAACATATTCAATGCAGCTTTGGAATAAATTACATTTTGAAACAAACCTTTTGAAGAAAATTCCCTATTACTACTCCATTTGCCAGATTTACAAATGAGAGGACAAATTTTGATGATTTTGACCCTCATGAACTAATGGTGACACTGAACTGAATGAGGACCATGATGATATGACTGAGATGATGATGATAATGACCTTTCAGTAATGGCACATCCAACTGAGTGATGGCAATGAACAGAACATGAAATTTTTTGAAAGGAGCAATAATAGACCTAGACACACTAACCAAGGACCAAAATTTTCTTTTCAAAACCTAATGAAATGATATACTTTTGATTTGAGACCATAACAAAAACCTTGTAAGAGTATATTTGATCACTGGTGACTGGCAGGACTGACAGGCACTAACATTGGCTCCATTTGGGGATGGCATCTCCTCTAGGAGGTGTTAAGAACACCGTAGACTAGGTAGCCTTATCGATTGGCCATGGAGTCAAAAACAAAAGACCAAACTCAATACTGAAAGTTGACTGACAAACTGAATTGACTAAATTCTAAAACTGACTACTAAAAAGATGCTCAGAATTTAGCTTATTCATCATACCTACTCTAACTGATCCATACATCACCTGATCAAGTGAAATGGAACACCCATTGCAACCATGTAGGTATTATGTCTGCTAGTTGAATTCTTCTCAAGTGCTTGTTGATGAGAAAGAAGGGAAAACTACTGAAAGGAAACTTCCATGAAAACTTGTAAACTGATTGAATCTTAATGAAATTTCAAAGTGTGAGCCAACCATTTGACCTCAAGAATGTTGCAAAAGGATCTTCATAGGAATACATATTGACTTCCAACCCATCTAAGACATTACTTCTCTACTCTAGGTAGTCTTCATACCTTGATTTTAAAATTTTACCAACATCCGTGCTTTCTTGAAGTTTCAACTTAAAACAATCATGATAAAGCTGGAAGTTTTCCTGTGACCTTTGTGATAAATGTGATGAGACTGTTTATGGACAAGACATTAAAATTGTATGCCAAACTAAATTATTATCAAACCTATCTTCAAACTGACAACCATCCAAAGGATGATAACTTTCAACACAAAGATCATCTATATAATTACCTACTGGATCATTGCAAATATGATAAATCTTTTGTAACCCATTGTGGATCATTTATGATGAAACTACATGATCTTGTATGAACTCCCCATGTTCTGCACTTTCAGCCACATTTTCCTCAAACTGAATGTTGCTTGGTAACTGTAATTGTGGACTGAAAAAAGGTTTTATATTATGAACAACATTCTCAACAACTTCAGGAGAAGGTTGCCAACTTCTTTCAACTTGCTTATTTGCTTCATTGGTAACCTTATAGTTTTCTTTTATTATTTTGAATGAATATAAATGCAGAGGTAAGGAGCCTTGGTCAAGAATTTCATGGTCTTCTTCATGCTCCATATCAAAACTAAAAGATTGACTAATTAAAACTTCCCCACCCTTGTTTTCAGTTTCAAAAATAGCTAAAGGAGGATCACTAGGACTGCAAAACCCATCCAAATAATCAGATACCAAATCATTCAAAATCAAAGAAGGTTGTTTCCATTTTTAACTAGCTTTAGACTGCTTCTCTACTTTGGCGAGTTTATGATTTTCTTTTATTAATTCAAATGCAACATAACATAAAGGTAAAGAGTTATTGTCATCCATTTCATCACTCTCTTTGTGTTCACTATCCAAGCTGTAAAACTGCTTACCTAATTTAGAAATTTCATCAAACTCCTCCTCTTTGTCATAAACCACATGTGCACGCTGACTATCTTCCTTAAAGTGTTGAAAACATGCTGCTGGTTGCTCATCGAAATCATCATCATATTCATTGTACTTAGGAAAATCAGTTTTAGGAGAAACTTCATCAAACATGAACATTGATAAAGAAAATTGTTTTCTTCATGTTGATCTATCCGGTTTCAGGACTGTCCTCAAGAAAATACATAAAACAATCATTTTCTGATCTATGGTAATTGAGATTAGCAGCAAATGGTTAGGGTCAACAACCTCTTCTTCTTTTGCAATAAGTGGGACATGGTGTCTTTTAACAACAAGTTCATCTCTCATGGTGATATTTTGTATCATTTCTTCCATTATACTCACCAAAATGTCAAGCTTCACTTCTAAAGATGTAAGGTACTCCTCTATGTTCTCCCTCTCTTCTGTCTTCAACTTTGACCTTTTGACCTGCAAATTAGCTTCCACATCTATTGCACTGTCTTGCATTTCTTCGAGTGTTGTAGTGTTCCTTTCTCTCAATTGAAATTCCATTTCTGGATCAAAGGCATCCGAGTAGTGTAAGAGAGCTAAACCAGGTGGTGGTTTGATATCAACAGGGATTGAATGGTATAATTGATTGAACCTGGCTGAAAAGTGTTGCACTGTTTCCCATAGTTTTATTTTCAAATGATTATATTCTTCTAAAATCAGAAAAGCATTACTCTTGATCACCCATTTATCAAGAAAGCCCTTCACAAACTAATGGAAATTGAAAATACTTGCAATTGGTAAGTTTTTGAACCATTTCTTGGCTTCACCTTGGAAAGATAAAGCAAACATCCTAAGACTGACATCCTCCTATTCAACCTCAAAAAGGTCGAGAAAATTTTCAAAATTCTGAATGTGTTTTTCAGCAGTGATGCTACCATATTCTCCACCAAACCGAGGAAGATATTTGTAATAATTTTCAGAGAAATCGTGAAGTATAGGAGGTAATATGAGTGGCTTGTATCTATCTGGAATTTTGCAAGGTGTAGCATTATGTACATAAGTTGTAGGATTATTCTTGATGTCTTGAGGCTCATCAAATTGAATATGGTCAACATAAGATTCAGAAGAAGGGCCTTGATCAAAACCAAAATTTGTATTCAAAATCTCTAAAGGAAAGGAATCAATTGCGGGTCTAGGATCTTTTCTCAAATACAGTATGCTCTAGAAAACCTTCTTGACATTATCAAGAAAGGAGAAGAAATAATTTACAATAAAGAACATGAAGTCTTGAATGAAATTCCAACTTGAATACCTGATCTTCGCATATTGTCCTTTCATGTTTCTATTGGTAAGGTTCAACCTCCAGTGGAGTCTTTGAATTAAATTTGAAATTGATTTGGAGTCTCCATGAAAATTCTAAACCTTTGGATTCTTCAACACTGGAGTCACTAGGTTGAAGATGCACAACCTTTATTGTGTCTAATCACTATTCACAATCAACAATCAGATTTGATCCATGTCGTTCTTTCCCAGGGAAGATATGTCACTTGTCTTCCTGGAAATGATGCCAAAATGTTATCTTCCACAATATCCCAAGGCTGAGAAGGGAAATCAAAGGAGGTAACATTAAACCACTTGCAATTCAAGAACTAGCCCTACTAAACTAGAGAGGGATCTCTCTATGGATTCACAGCCAGTGATGACTAGAATGGTAAAGGATTTTAGGCTAGGTATGCTAGGCTCAGGTAGGTGTTGAGTTTTTAGGGTTTTGATGATGGATAAGGAATGAAAACAGGTAGCTAGGTCAAAGGATCAAAGGGTTACAATAACAAAGATATAGAGGAGCAAGGTAGCAATAATTTTGTGATGGCTTGAGGGTTTGTTGGTGTAGTGTAGTGTTTGGAAGAAGAAAAAGGTCTTAATGAGCATGAGCACATGAATTCATTAAGAAAGGAGGAAAATTACACAAAATGATATTCCCATAAAAACAAAGCTTTATGCAAGGAATTTTGCATATAAACTTTAAGGAAAACCACTGAACAAATGAGATATGGAAAGAAAAGATGTATATCATTAAAATAAAACTAAAACAGAGAAAATACATCATCACAAAATCACTGCACATGAATTCGTAGATAATAACTGCAACTGCTCTTTTGATTTCATGAATAAAATGTTCAAGTACAAGCTATAAGTCTTCTCTCCTCTGATGTCCAACTTGTTCTATGACTAAGGAAATGATACATATAGACCAAAACAAAACCTCCCTGCTCTCAGGGGTCGAATCCATGAGTATAGGAACTGCTACATGAGGTGTTCTAACCAAACCCTAATGTCTATGGAGGTTAAAGCAACTCCTCCAATTAAACTTTGACTCAAACCACTCTCATTAATGAAGCCTAACTTCACATAAAACAACTTTAACAAGACTATTTACCCATCGTTACATCATAATTACATCAAGGTTAATCAATTACACCATAAAAAATTGAATCCTGCTGATAAAACTGAAGAAAAGTTGTCACAGGAAAAATCGCAGCGAAATCAGCCAAAAATGCAGCGAGCGTGGAGAAAACACAACGAATTTAGGAGAACTGGTTTTTGAAGGCCTTCCTGAAGTCCAAATTGCGATCTTGATGGTTACTTGGAAATATGTTGATGTATTCTACATGATGAACTCTTTAGGAGTTGAAAAATGTCACTTCTAGACCCTCAAAACTGCATTCTCCCACAAGTACTCTTAGAAACACAGTGTGGTCTTCAACAAGGTGGGAGAAAGGTGGTTTATAGGTGGTTTTTGGGCATTTTCACCTATCAAAACCTACTAAAAGTATGATTTCCTAAGGCCAAATGTGATGTATAAACCATTAAGATTCCATATATTTAAACAAAAATTGATTTTGATCTCCCTTAAAAAAATGCAGCATGGAGCACGCTGCGTTTTTGTCTCCATCGCTGTGTCAAAATGTGCAAAAATTCTAGGTTTTCTTACAAAAATAGGAATCAAAGATGGAGGCATATGTATCTAGCCATATGTAATTTTGGAGAAATTCTAGAGTGTTTTGTTCTTTTGTATGTTAGGAAGAAAAACCTCTTCCATTTTTAAAAAATAGTTTCCCATTTGTTCATAATAAAAGTTTTAAGTTGGTCACTTAAAATTGGAAAAGTACAGCGTGCTCACAGAAAAAACGTATCAAAATGTTTGGAGAGTGATTTGGAGGCCTTCCCATAGGATTTGTGGGCTTAAAGTGGTATGGTTGGAAATATATGGATGTCTTATACACAATAGAGTCATCAAGCACTGCAAAAACCTGCTCCAAGATACCTAAAAATTCAATCTCCCGGGACTACTCCAGAAGTGTAGCAACTCTCCTATGGCAGTTGTATTTTGGGAATTTCTCCAAAATAATAACACCTTTGCATAAAATAAAGGATTTTTTTGTTCCTCGGTCTATTATTGACAAAAAACTCTTTCACATTTGTAAAATTAATCTCCATTTCGTCAGAAAAATACTTTGAAGCAAACTATCCCTATGTGCAGCAAATGCTTTGTCTCTTGGAATGATTTCTTGAGAAATGGTAAAGGCATTATCTCAAGTTGAAGTTTTCTAATATATACTGATCTGATTTCCTTTGGGACTCTTTTTTTTCAGATGATTTAGACTCCATGGAAAAGCTAACTCAATGGGAGAGGAATTAGGGTTTTAGTTGTAGGGAAAAACAGGGGATTGTGGTAGTTTGAGGAAATTGAGGGAGATGAAAGGGATAGGGAGCTTGTAAATTCTTTGGAAAATTTGGGGAGATAGTGAGGGATGTTAGGGAGTATGGGAAAGTGGAATTTTAGGGAACGGATGAGGGGAAGGTGTCTAAAAGGGAGAAAAATAGTTCTAGCCTAGGAATGTAGGGTCTAGGCTAGGGTTTTGGGAAAAATGTAGAAAATGAGGGATAAGGGTGTGGGAATGTGTCTATGGGGATATATGGAATATGGGGGAGGGTAATTTAGCTTAATTGTTAGGGTTTTTCTCAATAATTCCACCAAAGAGACTATGAAACCAGGCAAACCCTAGGAGAGGGAAATCTGATCTTTCCAAGCATGAACTGAAGTGAAACAAGGTATAAGATGACCCACTTACTTGTCATTGATAGTATGGAACCTGAAATGATGATTTGGATTTCCTTGGAAAAGCGCAAATATTTCTTTTGAATGTCGAATGAGCAAATGAACTTGTGTTTTAGTCTTTTATAGCTTGTGGAAATCAAATTCTTTATAATGGTGAGGTGGCCCACCATATGTTTTTCACTTTTTGTTTTGGAAACTATTTAGATTTAGAATATCCAATGCAACTTTGGAATATTAGAAATTATTACATGATTTTGAAATAAATTACATTTCATAACAAACCTTTTGAATAAAATTCCATATTACTATTCCTTCATTTGCCAGAGTTATGAATGAGATGACAGATTTTGATGAATTTGACCCTAATGACCTAATGGTTACACTGAGCTAAATGAGGACCATGATGATATGAATGAGATGATGATGATGACCTTTCTATGATGGCACATCCAATTGAGTGATGGAAATGATCGGAACATGAAATTTTTTCAAAGGACTAGTAATAGACCTAGACACACTAACCAATAACCAAATTTTTATTTTCGAAATTTCACTTGAGACCCTAACAAAAACCTTGTAAGATCATATTTGATCACTGGTGTCTGGTAGGATTGATAGGCACTAATAGGGTGGATAATATTTTTTTCCTTTTCTTACACTATCATATTCAATGTTAAGACATATCTAAAGATGTCTAGGTTCACTACTTGTCTTGTTATGGATGGAACAATACTTAATTACTTCATATGAAGATGGCCATTGATGATAGTTAGTGTGATTTATTGGGTTTGATCAACCTCCATTAAATGTTCGCCACCTTGCTTGGTTTGACCTTAAACACATTGGGCTTCTTGTTATTCTTTGAGAGCCTCCTATTTCTCTCTATATTCAACTTCTTATTGTATTCTTCTTTGATCTTCTTCTCTTCATGCCACCTCCTCCTCCTCCTTCTCTATCTCTAGTGCTTAAGCTAATATGGTTGCCTCTTGGTCTTCTTTGAGTTTCTTTTCTCATGCAATTATGTTTGCTTCTATTTGAGTGGTATACTTCTTATCCATATCTTCTTTCCCAACATGAGATATTTCCTTTTCTAATTGGGGAGAGGTGTATCCCATCCTAAAAATTACTTTGGAATAATTCAAGGATATTTTTTCTTATCTCTTCATCTTTCTAGGACTCATATTGGTATTATAATATGTACCTCCAATATTTGCAATGATTTCTCACTACCAATTTGGGATCATATATGTGGTATGACAAGTCCCAAAAATGGAAAAGGGCTAAAGCAATAGACTCAACTTTTTCTTCCTTCATATGTATGATTTAATATGAGCTCAAATGAAAAAGGATGTGTGGTCATGGACCCTTTTTATGTCATGAGGGTTCTCCATCTACTCTTATAAATACTTAATAAGTAGTTTCTTGCAAAGTTACCCTATTCATAACAAATCAAGGTTATAAGCAACAAGGTTTGGTCACCCCAAATATCCTCATTTATGTGCCATCATTTTGCATAGACTAGTGTCCAATAGTTTCTACTACTTACCTATCCTTCTTAAACATACATGGAGTTGGATCATTGAAAAATCCTTATAAAGGGGAATCAATCCTAATATGGTTTTTGTGTAGAATGGGATATATTTTGATTCCCATTGTTAGGGTCCCACCCTAACCCCCTCATTTATGTAGTGGGATCACGTCATAATAAAGAGTCAATAAAGCCCATATTAATAATTGTAAGTGGTTAACTCGGTATTTATTACGAGACCGCAGTTAGTTGCAAATGGGCCTAGTATTAGGTAGATGGTATTAATAAAACCCATGGTATTGATCCATGGTATTACATGTATGAGTCATATATAAAGGATAGAGACTACCTACGAGGAGCATCGTGTGTCTTATTTTTGAATCGAGCTCTGCTATATTGGAGGTTGCCCCCTCGAAGAGGCCAGTGAACATTGCCTCTGAATAATAAAGTATTTGTTGTTGACTCTCACTATTCTATGTTCTGGGTATTTTTCTTCGCATATTCTGTATTTGGGTATCTTTTGCAGGTTAAAAGCATAACAAGTGGTATCAGAGCTCTTTCCAGGGCCGATGGGATCTCCATTTCTTAGCAAAATTATTTTTTGGCTAGAGACATGTTCCAGCGTCTTTAAACCATGGGATCTGTCGTTGAGCGCATAAACCTGCGGATTTTGGGAGGCATGCACACAGGAAATACAAGAGGTGGTCACGCTTGTTGGACTCCCTTGTAACCCCTATGGGTACCCCTTCGAGTAGTAGCGCATTAGACAGAACCGCGTACGGACTGTCTTCCACGTACCTTCTGGGTATATCGGAAGCCCCCTAGCTCCTCTGCAACCTAGCCATAGATAAACAGTCGGCCATCTTGCTGCTACAATACACCGAAAACAGCACTCGGAGAGATTACTCGCCCGTACGATAGGGTAGTCGGGTTGTACGGCTAAGGGTACGGTTGATCCTCCTTAGTTAGAGCCCTGAAACATTGGGCTGAGTACTACTGTCAGACCCTTATGTATTTGTAGCACCGGACACTCCTCGAGACCATAGTTCCCTTTTCTATCTTGGGATCACGCATCATCTCTGCCAGATCCGCTCGCGCAAAAGGGTGCAGCAGTAGCAGACAACAGTCTAATCTATTAGATCCATCAAATCCGCAGCAGCAATCTGTTCCGTCGCTCAGAGCTATCCGATCCGCCATTCAGATCTCTCAAATCCACCTGATCTGAGTAGTTGTGTGGGGTTCCTATACTGGAGCATGATTTTCGCAAGACTTTTGATAGCGTTGACATTTTGAGGATTCGGTGACTGCAGTATTCCTAAGGAAGTAGTAAAACTCCGTTAGGAGTTTTTAGAAAAAAAAAGTCTGAGATCTCCCGGGGCGCTTATTGGTGATCTAGCCCATCAGAATCAGGCCGACGAGCTGAGCATGATGGTACCATTCAATTCTTAGTGAAATTTTTTTTTGGTGGCGGTCCCAAAGTTCAAGAGCATCAGGTCGGTGCATGGTAGAAACTAGAGCTCAAGCTATGGCCAATGAGAGGATGGACAAACTTGAACAAACCTTGCACTCCCTCCAAACTCGGCTTGACAGACTAACAATATTAATCTCGAGCGTAATCCCGAAGGGCAAGGAGGAAGCCCATGAGGAGGCGTATATTGGCAATGGACACAGTGAGGGTGAGTCTAGCCATTCTCCTCACCTCTGGGGCCCCCAACAACAATCCCGTCTGAGACCTCCCAAGTTGGATATGCGTAAATTTGATGGTTCTCACTCGGCGGCATGGATAGCACAAATGGAGCAGTATTTCAATCTGAATAACATCTTAGATAATGAGACTCAGCTTATGGTGGGGAGCATGTACTTGGACAATGAAAGGTGGCAATGGTGGGAATGGCATCAATGTTGCACTGCGCCTTTTTTGACTTGGGCCACCTTCAAAAAAGCTCTTACAGATCGCTTTGACTAGGAATCTTCTTTTTTGGGTCGTCTTACTAAGCTCCGACAGACTGGCACAGTGGATGAATATATTACAGCCTTGGAAGCCTTAGCCTTCCGCACTAGGGGTCTCTCAGATGTGTTCGACACGGAATGTTTTATCAGCGGTCTTAAAGAGGCCATAAAAGCCCACGTCCAACTGCACCACCCTCCCACATGGATGGAGGCTTGCAAGGTAGCTCGTAACGTGGAACGTGCGTTAGCAGCCCAGTCCACTCGCCCAAATTTCACCGCCAAGGGTCGCCCCACATAGGCTCACAGCACGACTCAAACACTTAAGGTTCAAAAGGTGTCACCTGCAGAAATGGCCGAAAGAAGAAAGCAGGGAGTATGTTACTACAGTGATGAAAAATGCTCCCCAGGTCACAAATGCAAGAAGCCCAAATTTTTTCAAATTGATGCCACTGATTACAGCTCATCGGAGGAAGACCCACCACTTGAGGAACTTGAGGCGGTAGAAGAGGACAACCAAAAGGACAATGTCCCTGACGAACCAGTTATTTCACTGCATGCTTTGGCAGGGATTTCTTCACCTCAAACTCTCAAAATCAGGGGTTTTATTAAACATCGCCCAGTAGTAGTCTTGATTGATAGTGGAAGTACACATAATTTCATCCATCAAAAAGTCGCGGAAGTAGTGCATTGTTTTGTACGAGCAGTTTCTAACTTCCAAGTCCAAAT
>APFE031071610.1:14566-43434 GCA_000404065.3 Pinus taeda
ATATCACTTTTCCTATTTATATACAGAGGATGGCTCAACAGTCCTTAAGAGTAGGGATGGTGGAAGAAGTCTGAACATCTCAATAGAGAAAAATATGCCCTTATTCTTATTCAATAATAATAATCAAAGAGAATTCTAGGGATTAAAAAGAACCATCATGATAAAAATAATCAATCACATTGGTATTAGTGGAAATAAAGACAACAAAGTGATATAAATACTTGTGTCCTTTCCTCTTTTCTCTTATCAATTCAAAGAAATTTCTTCTAAAGATAACAATTTTTCTTTGATTTGTTGATTTCAGTATCCTCTAGTTTTTGTATGCTTGCATAAATGTATAGCTATGCCTTAAATGACCATTGCTCACAAAAGTCCTCTAAAATGGTGAAACACATATACACAAAAAAAGGAAAAATGCACTCGAAAAGGGTTGTTCTTCAGATAGAACAGCTAGCGTTTCTTTAGAGGGACAAAAAAATAATATTTACACATAGAAACCACAAAAAAGGAAAACAAAACATACTCGAAAGTGTTGTTCCTTGAAAGGAACAACAACTGTTCCTTAATTGGAACAAAAAAATAAAATAACCACAAACAAAAGATGCGGAAATGAGGTTCCTTCGGAAAGGAACAACAAAAACGAAAGTGTTGTTCCTTCAGAAAGGAATAACAAAAATGTGGATCTGATGTTCCTTCGAAAAGGAACGACAAAACATGAAAGTGTTGTTCCTTTGGAAAGGAACACCAAAATGCAAAAGTGTTGTTCCTCTGGAAAGGAATAGCAAATGGAAAAAATGTTGTTCCTTCGAAAAGGGACAACAAAATACAAAAGTGTTTCTCCTTTGGAAAGGAATAGCAAAATGGAGAAAATGTTGTTCATTTGGAAAGGAACAACAACATGTAAAAGTGTTGATCCTTTAGAAAGGAACAACAAAATAAAAAAGTGTTGTTCCTTTGGAAAGGAGCAACAAAATGACGAAAATGTTGTTCCTTCAGAAAGGAACAGTAAAATGCAAAATTGTTGTTCCTTCGGAAAGGAACAACAAAACAGTGAAAATGTTGTTCCTTTGGAAAGGAACAACAAAATGCAACATTTTGTTCCTTCGGAAAGGAACAACAAAATGACGAGAATGTTGTCCCTTCGGAAAGGAACAACAAAATCTGAAAAAATTGCTAAAATGTAGAAATCTGTACAAAAAGTAATGTACACAAATAGAATAGAAAAATGTTATGTACAAAATTTTAAAAGCAATCAAATTGCTTAGTGAACCAAAGGCAAGGAAGAGTTCTCTTCCTTAGCCAAAATCTGCATGTCAGAATCTTCTCGAAGTTGCTGGTAGAAGGATTCCCGAGTAAGCAGTTTGTTATACAGTCGAACGCGGCGGCCATTTGCTTTAAAGGTATGTCCAGATCCATTAATAGTAGTCAAAGTAATAGAGCGATCATCATGCACTTTTCGGATTTCATATGGTCCCAGCCAGCGAGTTTGAAGTTTTCCTGAAAAATCCTGAAACCTCAAATCGTATAGGAGTGCCCAATCTCCTTCGTGTAAGACTTTCCTTTTGATGAGGGTGTCATGCCATTTTTCTCTCTAATGTTGGATTAATGCAGTACGTTGGAGAGCCGAGAGTCTAACTTCATCCAGCTTGTCAATTTGCTGTAGTCTATTAATATGGGCCTCATTTAAATCTAGACCAACTTCCTGTGTTGTTCTCAACATTTGTATTTCGAATTCTACTGGAAAAATGGGTTCCTTTACAAATACTTGCTGATATGGTGAATAATCGTTGGTGTGTCTCCACATTGTTCAGTATGTCCACAAGGCTTCCAACAATATTGTAGCCCAATCGCATCTGTGTGACTTGTTAATATTTCTTCTATCACTTTATTCGTGCTCTCTATTTGGCCATTTGCCTATGGGTGGTATGAAGTGGTAATCTTGTGCTGAATATGATAGTTTTTTAATGTTGCAACAATTTTCTTACCTGCAAATTGTGGTCCTTCATCCATGATTATGTCTCTTGGGAGGCCATATTGCACAAATATTTGGAACAGAAAATTAATGACAGAGTCTTTTGTAGCTCTTGGAAGTGCCCCTACTTCAATCCATTTGATCACATACTCAGTTGCTACCAAAATATATGTTTTCTGCTTTGATGATGGGTTGATTGGACCAACAAAATTGAGTGCCCAATGCTTAAATGGTTTGATTACTAGCTGTGGGTTCAAAGGAATTTCATCGGACAGTCCAGGGCGTCCTACTCTTTGGCAACTGTCACAGGCTTGAAAATAAAATTTAGCGTCTTTGAACATTGTGGGCTAGTAATACCCTGTTAGCAGAATTTCGTGGCCAATTTTTCAATCTGTGAAATGTCCACCACATGGTCCATCATGACAGGATTTTAGAATGTCAAATATTTCATCTTCACGGACACATCTTTTGATGTGCATATCTGCCCCTATATGAAATAGGTATCCCCGAATCCAAGAAAATGGAGTAGTACGCTGCAAATTCTATTTTTGTTCATTAGGGGTCAAATGTTTTGGTAATTTTCCTATTGCTAAATAATTTGCAACATCAACATACCAGGGTGCCTTGAAAGTAACAACGAATAAATGTTCATCTGGAAATTGATCTTCGACTGCTGTTGCATCCATTGGTTTCAGCATTTGTGAGAGAAAAGCGGCTACAGGGTTCTCTTTCCCAGGTCGATATTTTATTGTGATGTTGAATTCCTGCAATAAAATGAACCATCTTGTTACTCTACCATTTTTAATTGGTTTATTTTCTAAATCTTTCATGGCAGAGTGATATGTATATAAAAAAACAGGATATCCAGTGATATAATGCCTAAATTTATTTACACCATGTATTACAACTAAAACTTATTTTTCAGTAACAGTATAGTTTAGCTCATTAGGAGACAAAATCTTGCTAATATAATAGATTTCATATGGTTTTCTATCTTCTTCTTGCCCAAGGATTGCTCCAATAACTGTGTCTGAAGCACTTGATGAAATTTGAAATGGCAGATCCCAATTTGGACCTCTGAGCACTCGGGCTGTTGACACAAGCTTTTTCAAATATTCAAAGGCATGGTCACATTTATCTGTCCAAACAAAATCAAAATTCCATATTAATGCATATAAAGGTGTAGAAATTTGAGAAAAATGTTCTATAAATCTCCTATAATAACCAAAAAATCCAAGAAAATTGTGTAGCTCTGTCTATGTGGTAGGAGCAGGTATTAACAAAATTATTTGAATTTTAGCCGAATCTACTTATATTCAAGCCACTGAGATATAATGACCTAGGATGAGTCCTTTGTTCATCATCATATAGCACTTTTCATGGCTCAAGTAGAGCCTGGTGACGATACATTGTTGCAACACCTTTTCTAATGTGTCTAGTGTTGGGTCAAAATCATCTCCATATGGTATGAAAACATTTGTGTATACTTCGAGCCCTTCATTTATGAAATCTGAAAAGATGCTGAGGATAGCCCTTTGAAATGTGGTATGGGCATTGTATAGGCCAAAGGGTAAGGCTTTGCAGGCAAATGTTCCCCAAGGACAGGTAAAAGTAGTTTTGTCCTAGTCTTCAGGGGAAATCGAAATCTGATCATACCCACTAAATCCATCCAAGAAAGAAAATAATTTCTTTCTTTCTAATGTATCTAATACCTGGTTAATGAATGGAAGGGGAAAGTGGTCTTTCTGGGTTGCTCTATTTAATTCTCTATAATCTACATAAATCCTCGACTTTTCATTCTTCTTTGGCACCACTACTAGCAGAGAGACCCATTTGCTATCGGATATTGGACAAATAAAGTTTACATCTAGCAATTTTTGTAATTTAGCTTTCACAATGTCTTTTGGGTGAGGGTTAAGTCTCCGTTGGGGTTGGCGAACAATTCTCACATCCTTTTCTATATAAATATGGTGTGTACATAGCTGGGGGTCGATTCCCTTCATGTCTAGATAATCCCATGCAAAAGCTTCCTTATATTTTCTCAGCAATTGGATCAGCTTCTCTTCTTGTTCAGGAGTCAGGTTATTATAAATGTTTAAGGTTTTTCATGGCTTAATATCTATAGTTTTTCTATTTGAAATAAAGGTAGTAGGTATTGTTTGGTCATTAGTGTCTTTGAGAGGATCTTCTTCTAGATCATCGTCAAATGCGGCCTCTATCATGTGACATTGTACATGGGATCTGGATTCACCTTGGTTAATGAAGTTGTTAATAACATCATCCTCTGTTTTATCTTTGAAATCGAGGGCATCTTCTATGGTTAATGGGGATCTAATGTTTTCAGTGAGATATGATACAGGATGTTTGTTAGTTTTTATTATTGTTACACTTGGCTGGTCTGGAGGGTATAGGGCTAGATTCTTGATGTTACTCCCTCTAGTTATGGTCATACTGCCTTGTCGGCAGCCAATTTAAGCATCAATAGTCGCAAGTGAAGGTCTGCGTAAAATTAACACATGTGCATCGAGTCCGTTTTTGGGGTTTATTATCAAAAAGTTGGCAAGATACTTCTAGGAATCGATAGATACCATGACATCATGTACTGCACCTTCTGGCCTAACCACTGATTAGTCAGCCAATTCTAATAAGGTGGATGTTGGTTCTACTGATGTAATGCCAGTTTTTGACAAATGGTGGTTGTTAAAATATTAATGGCTACCCCTAAATCAACTAAGGCATTTGAGAAGGTTTGACCATTGATTTGTATTGTCACTATTGGATTTTTTGGGTCTTCATATTTAACGGGTTCTTCTCTTCCTGATAACAGATCGGATAGGGTGCCAACTACTTGGAGTTTTGCATTATTTGTTATTCTCCTCCTTGGATTTTTTATACACAATTCTTTGACGGTCTTTGCATATATTGGGATATCTTGGATAGCTTGGAGGAGCAGGATTTTTATGTACAAATTCTTTAGTTCTCCCAGAATATCAAAGTCAAGATGTTCTATAGGGCGTGATATGATTAATCATTCTGGGAATATGGGAGAAGATGTGGTTTCTTGGTCATGAGTCTATTGTCTGATCACATCTTCTTCTTGTAATGTTTTTTTTGTGGGTAACTGATTTTCAACTTGAACATTTGTATCTCCCTTAGTTTCTATAATGCGCCTAGACCTTAGTTGAAGGTCATTGCACTCCCTTAGATCCGTTTCTAGTTCAGGTGTTTCAATTATTTGAATAGATTGAACCGGTGTGTTATTTGGATTCAGGTTGGGTTGGGTTGGGAGTTGTGGTCTCAAGTTGGACTAGGGGTTCTGTTGTAGCGCTAGCAGTATAGGTTGAGGGAGTAGAATGGTTCCTACTAGCTGATTCATCGGTCTTTGCCAGTTTGTCTGCCAGGCTTGACTCTGTGAAGTGGGAGGGGACCATTGTGTTGGATACACATTATTTTTCCAATATGGTGGAGCATAGAGAAAATTTGGCCAATTATATTGGCTATGTTGTTTCGTCCATGGTGATGATGAAGGAAATGGTTGTTGTGACGAATTTGAGAAGGGGGGTTGATTTTGCCACACTGTATTATATTGTTGAGCATGATATTGTGGAGGCTGGAAAGAACAAGATGGATGGGGAACATACCTGATTGTCGTGGTTTCCATTGACGACGTTGGTTAAGTAGGTACACTAATTCTGGTTCTTCTTCCACTTCTTTGTATACTGGTTTCAAACCAGGAAGTGAGGGGAAACTTTCCGTAGAGTGGTCTTTTGTTCAAATGGCGCAAATTTGAACTGCATCTAATGGGCACTCTTTGTGACTGCGTTTCTTTCTGCATTTGGGATAGAATATTGCCATATTTTTCTCTACTTTTGCTTGTTTCTATTTTGCTTGCATAATATTGAGTTGCGGTAGCAGAGTCCGCAATATATTAGTTTTAAAATTTTCTAGTAAATTTCTGATTTCTGCGTGAGTTATCCTTCTCCAGAGATCTTGTTATCCCTTGTAAACCTATCATGCTCTACTAGTTTTAGCCTAGTGCTACCTCGTGAGCTCTTGATACATAAATGAATGATGTTTGAAAAATCTTCTTGATAGATGTCCCCTTTTCCCATAATATTTAATGTCCCAATCCATTGTTCCTTCATACCTTTAATTAATGTTGTTTTTAATACATTGTCAGGTAAGGGTAATGATGCATAAGGAGATATTTGAAGATTACACTGAAAACGTTCAACATATTCTTCTAGTGTCACATTAGGTCTTGCTACCATCTAAAATATTTCATCCTTTAATTCTCTAGACCTACAATAGTCATGATATTTCTTCAGGAAGGCACCTTTCATCTCATCTCAGTCATTTATAACACCTCCACCTAACCCCATAAACCATCATAAAGAAAATATTTTTAATGTAGAGAGAAATAGTTTCAGCTTTTGGGGATCAGTGGTATAGTCATATCCCCTACACAACACATCGAATTCAAACAAAAATGCATCTGGGTCTTCCGATGTTAGGCCATGGAATGTAGGGATGTGCTGGAGAGGGATTTCCTTCATAGGTGCATTAACTGTAGTATCTACAATGGGCTATTGCGATGTGGAGGTTTGAGGGTTTGCTGGTTCTGGGCGATTTTGTCAAATGTGTGCCAAAAACCTTCCAGGATTTCTAGGAGGTTATTCCTAGGCTATTCAGATGGAGCAGGAAAGGCCTTAACAACTCTTCCTTTGTTTAGGATGATGAGAGTTCCTAGTGTCTGGGTGGATTTTTTTCTCTTGGGGTTCTTCAATGTTGTTTTGGATGATTTTTACAACACTTCCCTTATCTAGACTACTTAATGGCTAAATTATTCGAAGAGGAGATCTTGGTTCTTTAGTTTTCGATGTTTCTCATCTCCCTTCACAGGGATTACTAAGGTTCCCTTCTTGCAATGATTTTGGGCTAGATTTCTCAACTTCTTGAAAATCTTTCTCCTCAGTTTGGTTGTACACCTCAGCGAAGGCTACAGATCGTGACCCTGTGGCCTGAAGGGAACTAGTAGGTTGTCTAGAAGCAACTTTTCTAGGTCCTACTGAAGGTTGAGATTCTGATTTTTTAAGGATTTCATCTATAAGGGTCGATCGGCGAAGTATCACAGACCACTTAGCTTTATCAAGCTTGTGTAGTGGTTTAGGATTCCTTTAAGGCTTTTTCTTCTTAGTCATGCACATAATCAAATGCTAATTTCTACCCAAAATAACAACAAATCTATAGGAAAGCGAGTTGGGGAGAAGTCTTGTTACATGCTCCATACGCAGGTTCTTACCTTCCATTTTTAAAACCCAATTCTCTCCTAGCAGGTACTTAAAATACTCTTAAAAGAAACAAATGGCTACACTATTCCCTAACAACACCAAAATGTGGAGCAGTAAAAGGCGTGTTTTTAACTGCTATTTACCCTACATTAACTATCAATCTAGGTATGATTTGTTATCTCAAGAGCATACTCAGCCTGAGGCAATCACTTGTCAAGAGTAATGCTAGTAGTATAGTTATTTCAAAAAAATAAATAAATGTTGGAAACAAACTCTGAATGTAATGGGAAGAAATTGCAATGTTTTGTAACTAAATCATTCATTTAAGAAACTACAACACTTATCAATCAAGGGTGCAGTAATGATAACTCTTCCCCTTGTAAACTGATTGAAATGAAAAGCAATCAAAGAGAAGATCTCCAATCTGGGAACCAAACATCAATAGTCAATGTTCACTACAGTTGTATATCGTTTTGTTCACACCAAAGAAATTACCTGAAATGATAATTCAATTAACAGAAAAGGGAAAAACAACTAATCTATTGAAAAGAGTGAACAACAAATATTTAACATACATGAATGAATTAAGTAGCAATCATAATCTAAAGGAATCTAGCAACAATTTTTAACTAGAAATGATTTGAACAACAAACAAAGAATGGAACATCAAACTTAAATAAGTCTACGAAATATTGAACAACAAACTAAATCAAATCTAAACACAGAGCAAACTAAATCGAATGTTAACACAGAGGCAAATCTATAATGATGAAATCAGTAATCTGAGTTTAGCATAATAAATATTAACCAAAGTTATAAGGAAACATCAATTGTAGTTGCGATGGAACAACAATCCAAATGAATAGCAATTACTCTTAGAGGTAAACCGTAGCTAAATAAGCAACAATACCTATCTGTAAATGTGCAACATTGTTACTCTCTAAATGAATAGTAACATTAATCTATAAAGGAATAGGAATGTTACACAGTAATATCAATTTGTAAAGGAACAACAACGTGATACAATTTTAGAATGAACAGCATAACATTTCAGTTGCATAAGATAACCTTACTATTCAAATATGAATTAAATATAAAAGATCCAGTAAACGAAATAACAAGGAGCATTAGATTACTGAATGAAACAAGAGAAACCAAACCACACATGACTTGGAATTGGAAAATAATGGTACAGGAAGCAAGTGATCCACTAGGGCTGGGCCCTTAGCCTCCAGGGACTCACTATTGTGGTTACTCCAGAATCAAAGATGAAACAACAACAATATTTATGTATTAATCATGAAAGAAGAGTTACAGTAACCGCTCTTTAGAGAGAGTCGATGATCAAAGTTCAATTTGCAACAGCAAGTTCTATAAAACAATAATAATCCAACTCGTGGGATTGTAGTGTTGTCCCTTTTTATAGGGGCCAGGCGTAAATACCAAAGATACAAATATTCTTAAGGTAGCGATCCCACAAGGTCAAAGGATCCTAATGTATTTGCCATATCATTATCCTTCAGTTATCTCTTCATCCTCTTGCGTAGATATGGTATTTATTCTTCCTTTTCCTGGCTCATGCACTCTAATATGGATTGTCTTGTTTGGATGCGGTTCCCTGTCAAAGGGACAACAGTCGGTTTTGCTTTGTCTTTTCCTCTGAGATGGCGATCTTCCATTTTATTCATTCTCTGCATAGAAAAAGGTAATAATTTTTCATTTTATGTTACTTACAAATATCTTAAAATTTATCATAATCCTTCATCATATGCCCATCTCATAATATAAAGAAGTTATAAATTAAAGGAAAAGATAACGAAATAAGTTGCAATTACATACCATTTCTAATGCTCAACACGTTACACTTTCGATTTTTGTCTCTAGACTATCTCCTCTTGCTAGCATTTGTTTTCCCATTCGTGTTGAAGAGAGTCAGCTTTCATTTTTGTTTCTTTGGTAATGCAATCTATGATGAGGATATGATTAATTCCATGTAGTTTCTGTTCAACCTCTCTTTTAGCTTCGAAAATATTGCCAAATTCCTTTTTGTTCCATGCTTTAAGCTTGCATTTGATTTTTTTTAGTCTGTATTGTAGTAGGAACATCTTTGTGCCTTGAATAGGCATGTCTTCCACCCACCATTTTATAATATTACTAATGAAGTCAGGGTGAGTGAGCCAGACATTTTCAAACCTGAAAGGTCTATTCCTTGGAGTGCCTATAAAAGAAGCTTCAAGCTGGATTAGTCGGTGATCCAAGCCACCAAAAGGAAGGATTAATGCAGTCAAGTCAAGACTAGTGAGAATGAGGTCCTTCGATATTATCAATCGGTCTAGTTTAGAGGCAACTTGAGAAGCCCCTCCCCTCTTATTGTTCCAAGTGAAGGTACCATTTATTGTCTCCATATCCACTAGTCTCATGTTATTTAGGAAGTTCTAGAAGGCAATGGAGTCTCTACCTAGTATTATGGTCCCGCCTTTTCTTCTGTGAGAGATCTGATCATGTTAATGTCCCCTCCTAGAATCCAGGGCATTACAGGATGTTTCTCTCTCAGCTCCTCCAGTGAGGTGAGAAGCCTGAGTTCGTCTTTAAGTTTTTGAGGACCATAGACATTTGTGATCATATAGAGTTCCTTGTCACTCAAAGGTTGGATCACCATCGAAAGGTAGTTCTTGGATGCCTCAGCATCCATGATTCCATGTTTCTAGGGATTCCAAAGAATAAGAATCCCTCCTGCTGTGTTGTTTGTTTTAACTTCTAGATTCTCGTACTTGATGAGCCATTTTCTATGTATCTCTTCGATTTTTTCTATTGTACATTTTGTTTCCTCGATAAACACCATATCTGGTTTTTCTTCTTTCATTCTATTTTTCACATTTATTTGTTTTCTTTTACTTCCTAGACCCCTAATGCTCCAGGTTGTGAGATTCATTATGAAAGGTTTGTAAATTAGTAACTGGTAAGATCCTTCATCTTTCTTGAGTTAATCATGAGTTTCCCACAATCTGTCAACATCTCATTTTGTGTGTTCCTTCCTCTTTTCATGCCTAGGTTCTTGGAGGAGTGTCCTGATGTTACCTCCATTAGTTTTAGCACTCTATTTTCCTACCTATCATGGTTCCTTTTGACTCCAAAACCATTTTCACTCTATCAAACTGCTCTTGTGGTAGAGTGTCAACCCTTTTGGTGGTACCCTACTCTAGTAACTTTTCTAGATGAAGATTCTCCCTCTCAAGAATCTCCTGTAGTTCGTGGTCCTCCATACCAACTTCACTTGGGGTCATCTCATGGTCCCTGCCAATTTCCATAGTTCTTGCAAATCCTCATTTTGTATGTTGTTCTCAAGTATATCCTCCATGCTAGCAACTTTTTCCTTCTCTTCAGGATTCTCCTCCGATGCCTGGTTCATTCCATTGTTCCTTCCTTCACCTTCTAAAATATTGAAAATGTTATGACTTGATTTATTATCCTCGTTAGCTTTCTTTTGGTACTTTTTTCCTCCTTTCCCTTTACCTCTCACCTTGGTAAAGCCTACAGGACCTTTTCCTATGTTGGTTTTAATATTGTCCGTCAGTTTGTTTAGTGGGCAGTCTTTGAAGAGGTGCCCGTGTTCATGACATTTATGGCACCTAAATGGGACATTTTCATAGTCCACCACCTACACCCATTCTTCATTATAGACTTCTAGAATTATTTTGTCGGGACATTCTCCCAATAGGTCCATTTATGCATATATGTGGGTGAAGGATGTGCATTTTTCTCGTAGAGTCACTTCTGATATTTTTAAAAAATGAGCTAATTTATTACCTATGGCTTTTAATGATTCTGGCATCGAATAATCTAAAGGTATGTAGTAGAGTCCTATCCATACTGGTACCGAAGTGAATTTTTCTCATTCTGGGAGAAAACGCATCACCCATGGTTGCATGTAGAGTCCTGCAGAAGCATAGAAATATGGTCCTCCTTCGAATACTCTGCCTTTATCCTCAAGGTTTGTGAACACCACTGTGAAGAAACCCTTTGACCCAACGTGAAGGTTTATGTCTCCCTTTGGTTTCTAGTGGTTTTTAATCCATGCATATAAAGCCTTCTCCATTGGCCATATTCCCATAAATTTGCAAATAACTGCATATGCCACCATGTGATCCCTAGGAACCTGTAGTGCTGGATCATTTAAAACAACCCTGGGTTGAATAGTTGGCCTGGGTTTACAGAGTCCTGCCACAATCTTATGCTCAGCTCTCTAACTGTTGTCGCCTATTCTCTTCTCTCTTCTAACTTCCTCATGATCCTCTTCATGTTCATGAGATTTAATGTTATATAGTTTTTTGTGCTTGTTTCCTCTGTTTCTGCCTCCATTGGTTTCTTGAATCGATTTGAAGCAGCTTCCTTGCATCTGTTTTCAACTACCTGGTTGTAGGAGGGAGTGGAACTCCCCCCTCAATTCCCCTCCATTGTTACCAACCCTAAAGCTCTGTTCCAAACACTCGTTCAGCTCACTCCCGTCGCTCGTCCCCCAAAATCGCGCCCTATAGAGGGTATTGTTACATGTACTATTTAAGTTTATTAAAAAGTAAAAAAAAAAAAATATGTCAGTAATAAGTTATAAACTATTACAATAAGGGTATTTTTAAGATTTTTTTTTAGGAGAAAAGAAATATTTTGTCTTGAAAAGTCACTTTTTATTTTAGTTATTTTACATTAAAAGCTAATATCAATTCAATCAGTTTGACAAAAAATATTTTAAATAAAAATTTATTTAAGAAAAAAACAGTTTGAGACAGAAATACTTAACTCAAAATTTAATATATAAGACAAAAAGAGTTTAAGACACAAAATATTTTAAGAAAAAACTTTATATTTAAGACAAAACAACAAAAATTTAAATTTAAGACAAAAATAGTTTGAGACAAAAATACTTTAAGACAAATTTTTATATTTAAGACAAAAATAGTTTAAGACAAAAATATTTTAAGACAAAACTTTATATTTAAGAGAAACACAATTTGAGACAAATATTTTAAAACAAAACTTTATATTTAAGACAAAAAAAAATTGAGACAAAAATATTTTAAGACAAGACTTTATGTTTAAGACAATGGCCACTTAAGACAAAAGTCATTTAAGACAATTAACAAATAAGAAAAAAAATATCAATTCAAGACAATATTATCTAACAACTACAAAATTAACTCTCACAATGTGCCCTAAGTCTGTGAGATTATAGGTTACTAATGTCCCACGCCTATATGTAGGGTTTTATTTCACTTATCATTCATGTTATTTTATATAAGACAACAATTTTTGGGCTCTTCATTTCATGCAAGTAGATGGACCTCAGGAATGCAACAATTTTCCTTGTAAGATTTCCTAGACATCAATTCCTCTTTTGCCCCTACACTCTATGTTGATACAATTAGAGACAAATTGTCTGTGGTTGCATTCGGCACTATTGCACGGAAGGGGATTTTCAGACAATTTTTAAACACAATTAATTTTTTCTTAAAATTTAATTTGTCTTAAAATCTTCAATATGAGGCGCTAGTAAAAAAAGGTAAAGGATTAAGAGAATGTATTTACATTGTTGATGGCTTATTCAGGAAACAAAGTGATGGGGGCCGACAACGACTGATGGGATTTAGGGTGATGGAGGTCGACAACATAGGTTTGCTTCATGAGAGGAGTGATGGAGACACTTTCACTGAACGAGGATAGGCAATAACATACTTCAAGTACTTTTTGGGGTCTTCGTCGATTGTGTTTTAATATGCGTTTTTTATTATTTCATTTCTTTTGAACACTGCTTCTATCTACTCGTTGTTGTTATTAACACATTGTTGTACTAGAACTCTTCACTATCATCGACGACATGAATTAGATTCACCTAGAGGATTGTTGAAAAATATAGCAAGAAATTCTCAATTTGATTTTTCCTTGATTAAATCAACAAAATTTGAATTTATGCATCAATAGATAATGTGCAAGCAATTAACTTCTATGACATGGACTGTGTCACCTAGTTTACTCAATAAATTTGAGCTAGAGGAGTTAGAGTTCAATTAAGCATGTGTGATTTCCAATTTGTAGAAATCAAAGTCATTTATCCCAAGTTGTTTTCACTTGAAATAGTTCTAACTATTGGAGGAACTAGTGCAAGGTTAGTTGTGTAGTGGGACTTCAGTCAAACTCATTGACCATCCAATTAATTTATTAGTTGACCCAAAATAGATAGTGCATGGAAATAATTTGAGTTACCCAGACATGGTGGAGATTCCAATGCAATGCAACATTAGTTGTAGTCTAGTCTTGAGTGTCCAAGCATTGCATGCAGTCACCTGATAAACCTTAGGAATTGCACAATCCATTTTGGAAAATTTTCCTAAATAATACAGGCCTAAATTATCAAGGAATTGCACATGAAGTAGGGGATCAAGTAGAGGAAAAAAATGACTAAGTCTGGGTTAGAGATTCTCAGTCAGTAGAGAGAGAGGTTACTCACATGGAGGTTGTGCTTAGTCGAGCAGAACAATTGTAATACATCTCTATTCATCGGATTAATGCAAGTAGACATTGGGGCTTTTAGCAAATTTATTTCCCCAAGAAAATATTGTGTGCATGTGTATGATTTCTTATTGCATGTCTAAAAATTTTATTCTAAATTTTGGTTTAACTTCCAAAGAGCAATAGAGTAATTTTGTATCTTGTGATTTTGAAAAAACTTCATGAGCAATTGCAAATCTACACCATAATTTCTACATGGTAGGAGAGAATGGCACATAATAGAGTGGTAATTTTGAAGTTGTTTCTTAGGAAATTCAAATTTGTTGTTCAATGTAGCAGTTTCTCTTCAGAGATGAGAACATGACCTTCCACGGGTTGAGGCTAGAGTATGAATTGGAAGGAAAATCTAATTTTGTCGCATCGAAGGATCCCATGGAGGAGGTATTTGATGACAATGGATTGCTAAAATACATCAAGAGAGATGTTGGAAATCCAACAAAATATGACGGCCAAAACCTAGCTAAGTGGAAGAAATATGTAGTTAAGGTGAGGAGAATAATATTGGAGGGATTATGGGACCACATTATCACCAATATCCATGGGAAAGAGAAGCCTTATGCGATGTGGTAGGCATTGACAGATCTGCTCTAGAATAGTAGTGACCACAAAAAACTGGTGCTCAAGGATAAACTTTGAAATATAGATATTCATAAGAATGACATTATCTCATAGTATCTTAGGAGGTTTATAAAATTTCATGATGAGCTTTTAAGAGTTGGCATTATTATTTCACAAGATGACATGGTAACCCTAGCCCTTTTGGGCATTCGTAAGAGCTAGCATAGCTCTCAAGATTTAGTGAATGGAAGGGAGAAACTATTGTATTGGTAACACTTGTGATCTAATTTGGTACACCGGGAAATAACGGGTAATACCAAAGATGGGGACCTCATCCAAGGGTGATGATGAATAGAAATTTCAATTGGTTGGAAAGGGAAAGAAGGGAAAAGGTAAGAAATCTTAAACCAAACTAGAATCTAGCAAAGGGGGAAAGAAGAAAGGTTTGCCAAAAATTAAATGTTCCTATTCTCATGAATACGAGCACTATACCACGAAGTGTCTAGACAAAAAATGCAAGCAAGAAGACCTTAGGAGGAGCAGTAGCTAAAGACTTGGCTTCATAGTTCGAGCTTGACTTTACCCTTATAACATGCATCCCAAACCCTGTGATGCGGATTTTGTGCTACTTTGACTCAAGTGCATCATTTCGCATGATAGGGTGTAGAGATTTTTTGCATGACCTGGAGGAGAGAGCTTTCCATATGCACATCAAGCTACACGGTGAAGGAAGGTATAACAGACTCGTATTGAGACAGTCACCTTTCATAGGGACTCAATTTTCCCTCTCAGGCTCAACGATGTCATGTTTTTTCTAGGCCTAAAGAAAATCTCATCTTTGTTGCAGTTTTGGAAGACTATGGTTATGATCTTATCTTCCACAAAGGAAAATCATTCTTAAAACACATAGCCATGGGATAGGTGAAATAGATTGGGGTCCATCTAATGAATATGTATATGATAAATGTGGAAGACTATGTCGCATTAAGAACTAAGGAGGAGAAAGTGGATAACCGCGATGTCGGAAAACATTGGCACAAAAGACTTGGCCATTTTCATCATGGCGCATTGAATATTATACAACAAATAACCATTCACCTTCCTAAAGGGTCACTTAAGCAACATGATATATGAAAATGGTGTACGTTGGAGAAATACATAAAATCCAAATTTCATGAACAGGAAAACAAAGGACATGCAGTCCTAGAAAGGATTCACTCTGATGTTTGTGAACCTTACTCAATAGCCTCCACTACCAAACACAAATACTTTGTCATTTTTATTGATGACTTCTCATGGAAGTGATGGATCTCCTTCACACGGAATAAAGGTGATACATTCTCCAAGTTTATAGAATTCAAGGAACTGGTTGAGAAAGAAACTAGAAGGAAGGTGAAGGCTCCAAGGAAAAATAATGTGGTTGAGTACCTGTTGAATGAATTTAAAAATTTATGTGTGAAAGAAGGCATTCGTAAAGAGTTGAAAACAACCCATAATAGAATATGGTGGCTGAGAGAAAGAACCATAACATTGTGGGAGAAACAAGGGTGATGTTACATGACCAAGGCCTACCTCTGCATTTGTGGGCTCAAGCATGCAACACGACAGCCTATTTGAAGAACTAGATTCCTCATCAAATTCTTGGCATGATTATGCTAGAGGAGGCTTTCTTAGGGAGAAACTTAGATCTGTCACACTTCAGGATTTTTAGAGCCTTTGTTTACTACCATGACTCCAAAGAATAAAGGAATAAGCTTGAGTCGACCACAAAAGTGGGGGTATCTTTGGGTTACACAGAAACTCCTTACAACTACTATGTGTAATTTTCATCCCTTAAAATGACGGTTATGGGGAGGGATGTAAAGTTTGATGAGGATAAAGTGATGTGGTTCTCTCTTGAGAGGGAGCTATAGATCCGACCAGAAGAGGAAATTTTGATCCCACATAATATTAAGTAATACACTAATAATAATTACATCATAAGGTGTTCCCATTTGAGAATAACTCCCCTAATTGCCACTCTATACTTGTCAACATCGTTAGATCTATTGTTAGACAATTGAAGGATGGTCTGCCATAGGATTGACTATTATGAGCGGTCGTAATATTTGTTATTGTTAATTTTAATTATTGTTAATTCTTTGTTGGTCATTCACTAAGGCCATGAAACTTCTTAGGTTTATCTTGGAGCTCGTAGCCCTTGTCCCTGCGGACCATGCAACCTCTTAGGTTTATCTTGAAGCTCGCAACCCTCGGCCCTATGAATAATCCATGGTATGCCATGCAGTGCACCTTATTAATTTACCTTGCAGGTGGTGACCCTCGTCTCTATGAATAAACCTTGCATTGTGGCTTCTTAATTTATCTTGGAGCTCATAGCCCCTAGCCCTATGAATAAGCCACACATTATGTTTTAATGGAATTTGTGAAGGATTGATAATCATGGAGAAGATTGAGGAAGGAAGGTGGCATTTATTGATGGTGATTTGGTTTTATGTGATGTGATATGCGAGTTAACTCAATCTTTTTTCTTTCAAATATTTTTTTAATGGTTGATGTTATTCTTGTTTACTATTGTAGCGTCTAAAACCACCCTCTAAAATTTTCCTTAGCTTCATTGTGGACCCTTCCAACCAGCCTTTCATACAAACATGTGTTGCCTTGCATGTACACAAGATTCAATGATTTTCTTGTAGAATCACAGCCTGTCCATAAAAACTTGTTGCGTCCCCCTCATAGGTTGTTTCATTGGGCTTGGTCTACCTATAGGCTGAGCAAATCCCTCACGAAATTGCACAATTCTGGAGGGAAACCAACCTTCCCTCTAGAAATTGTGCAATTTTGTATGGCATCCTGCTGGGATCCAGAATTGCACAAATCTTCCTGTCATTGTTCACTGTAAAAATTGCACAATTCCTCCCAACAGGATAGCTCATCCCATAAATTATGCAATTCTGGGTAGTAGATAGTTGCTCTACCTAGAAATCGCACAATCCCTATGGGCATCGAGCCCATCTCCCTCCTAGAAATGTACATTTTTTCCTCCCAGCTAAGAAAATTCTTGCATGTGCGTTTGAGTTGATAGGTTCCCTCCAGGTCCAAGAAAAACGGATTTGCATGCATGGTCTACTTCTCCAAAGAAAGCATGCAAATGAATCCCTTGATTCAGGGATCTACTTTTAGCGGTCGGAGGTTGGATGCAAGGATAATTTTAGAAACCTCCATCCAAGTGTTGCTCTTCCTATATTTTCGGCATCCACGTCACATCTTCAATTTTATCAAAACTCATGAACGAACGTTGTAGAGCTCTTTTCTCACATCGACTTTGAAACTCTAACATCCCATGTTGGAGTCGCCAACACATTTAGCTCAGTTGTCTTGGCATAGGCCCACCTTTCATGTGTTGTGTTGTATATCTATCGCTTTTTGTGTTTCGCTTTGTGTGATTGTTGTATAGTTGATTTTAGTGAGTGCTTGTTGTCATTTTTATGCATGTTAGGTTGTAGAAGAACCGTTTTATCTTTTGTTCGCATCTCACTATTATCACATGCATGACATTGTTTTGCACGAATGGTCACCATTATAGTGACTCACTTTACACACATGCATGCTTTTCCTTTTTCTGAATCTTGCACTTGTTGTTTGCATGAATGATCTTTCACTCTTCTTTGCACTCTTATTCACACTTCTCATGTTTTCAGTTGCCTGTCGGCTAGACTGGGTTGTCTTGGCCCAGACCATTCCTTGCCTGGTTAGCACTATGCATTTTTGGAAGCGAAGGCTCTACCTTCCCTTCAAAAATTGCACAAGTCTAGCTAAGCACTGACCTCCAGGCATTCATTGCACAATTCCTGGTGGTAGTGTCTGGTTGGCCCCAGAAACTGCACAATGCAATTTGTTGGTTGCATGTCACTGGTGACTGGAATGGCGCATTGCACAGTTTTAGTCCTCAACAAGCCATGATGGACTATGCACTGCAGAGTTCCAGTATTCAATCAGCGTTCAGACAATGTGGACTATGCCTTATGCAACTTTGGCAGTCAGTCTCCTTACATCCTTGCGAAAATTGCGCAACTTTTGTAATCAGTCACGCAAGTATGTTGCAAGTCATTTCTCAAGTTCTTTTTGGTTTTCGACTCACAGATTTCTTTCCATGAGCATTTCCATGTCTCTAAGTATCATAAGTGTTCATCTACCTCTCAAAAACATAGTTATAATGGTTTCCAGGAGAGTAGAGTCGAAGACACCATTCGGAGCACACTTGGGGATGTAATAGATCAAGTGTCTATGAACTTTCCCACCCACAAAGATATCAAGTTGTTCATAGACAAGGACAACAAGATATGATGGTGGAAGAATAACAACAAGCAACACCATCAACAACAGTTAAATGCAACATATCAGATGTAATGAACGCAAGTGGAAGGTTGTTGACAACATAGAGGTAGAAAAACGTCGCAAGCTCAAGCAGATCCACTTGTGATGAAAGAAACATTGGAGACTGAGGGTATGAGGTGGCAACGCAACATAAAGATCACGCAAAGGTAGAGAACAGAACAAAGAAGAAGTTGCATGTGCTGAAGCTACAAGTCAAGGAAGAACAAGAGTTGCATAGACGAGGGAATGAGTTGCAGTAGCAACAAGAACAACACGGGGTGCAACATGCACTCACAGATGAATCTGTACCCGTACAAGTTATAGATCCACGCTAGCAACTAACATAGAGTAGACAAGGTGACCAGTGTTGTTGATCACATGCAAGGGAATGCAGTATCATGCATTTAATTGTGTGCATGCATGCGATCCCACCTATTTTGCACACTCACCAAGGTGAACACAAGAATAAAGTACGACTGGAGCTGAACAAGTACTCTGACAAGTTGATGCGCATGACCACCAACACATGCTTGGAGAGCAGCATAGACACTATGAATCAACATGTTGTCGGTCTTATCACACAAAGATGAACATGCACATGCTATAAGATGAGTTGGATATAGGAGCCATATCAGTGCATTCAGATTTAACGAAAGCAAGATTTCACTTAAGCAAGATGGCACCATTGAGTGCACAGACACCATCACAGACAACCAAGCTTGGGATCGGCTAACCACCTTCAACAATCAAAAGAATGTCAAAGAGTTGGTTTCACCACAATGGTCCGAGTGTTAGTGATGTATTGCATGGCTTTCTCAAGACATTCTGTGTCACATGGGCACATGTCCATTGTAATGTAATGTCTTGTCAAGTGGAAGTTCAAGTGTCTATAGCTAGATGTAACAATCATAGAGTAGATGACAAGTCATGAGGGTAGATGAACTGTCACAAAGGGGAATGTCAAGGTTCACCCGACCCTTTGCTATAAATAGTCCCTCATAACACTTTGTAAAGGCTTTTGGTCAACCAAGCTTTCGATAGAACTATATTAGAGAGAACTTGGACAATATTGTAATGCACCTTGGCTTCTCCACTATGTAGAGCTAGTATATCTCTTTGGAGGAGAAGGTTGTTTTTGACATGGATGTATTATATGATTGCAACTTACACTTCTTAATATAACAAGAGCCAACATGTTTTATGCATATGTTGTAATGTATTTTTGCTATCTATTTACCCTAAATGATATATGTATATGTTTTCTTATGCATTCATGTATAGCTATTTCTATGTATGTATATATGAATCTTTCTGAAATGTGTGGTTAAACCCTTCCATGTTGTGATCCCTGTGCCATCATAGGTTTCCAAGGGGCACACATAACTCACCCTTCATGTATTAGAACCTCTCATGCACCTTCCTTGGCTTATTGCATATGTCACACCCTTGTTATCAACATAGACATCTTATTGGCCTCTGTGTGAAATCGCAGTTAAGGAATTACCATATGACCCATTGTTGGGGCTCCTACACCAAATAGTCTGGGGTCTAATTGAGACTTCTTACCAAGGATTTTCCTTGACATGTTGGTGGGTCCAACACCATCAACATTTCTAGCACTAGAAGGAGGGCCAGATGAAAATTTGAGCCCTCATAACTTGTTTTGAACCTTTGCATATCTAGCATGGAGTCTTGCACTCTTCTCCCTCCAAGATATTTTTCCCATGCCGAATTTGTTACCATCATGACGGAGTTATTTGATCCCTTGTCCACATACACATATGATGGTTAAGATGAAGGGGCCTAACTCGAGCTCTTACATGAGTTCCTTGTCTTGCTTCACGAGGAGGAAGGATTTTCTAACAAACAGGTCAGCATGCTGCTTGCATACACACTTTGTGAATCTCCATATTAGTGGTTGTAGGCTATTGGCTGACAGTGTGCACTCACGTGAGCACTTATGTGATCTCATTGAAGATACTTTCTATCATTTTGATCCAGAACACCTTTACCAAAAATTGTTAAAACAACTCCTGGATTCACATGAATCACCTATGTATCTTTGGCAGCACTTCCGTGATTTGCAGTCTCAAGCTCTGCAAATCCAGATGAATTTTCAATATCTGTGGGATAGATGCAAGTGCTATCTTAAGAAATATTCCCATCCCAAGAAGGAGTTCAAGCTCAAGCTCCACCTGGCATACTTCAATGATGGAGCTATGAAATCATAGACAAACACACTCACTGTCACAAGTGACTGTCCACTATCCTCTCATCAAATAGCTCCACGATCATAAAATGATGTGGGAGAGCATGAACACACATTTATTGAACCATCACGTCCTACCGACATCGCTCCTTCTGATTTTTCCATAAACTTGGATGTGATTCCCATCCCTCATCACATGTATCTTGTACCTTAACTGTCGACTTTGTATTCTGATCATCCTCTAGATGACATTGTCTTTTTTTCTTCCATTCTAGAAGCTACACCTGCTTTGAACAATGATTGATCTATCAATGGACCTGGTGTTTCAAAACCAACATGTGCTGGAATTCATGAGGAGTGTGATGGGTAGATTGAACATCCACCAACAACAAAGGACCATCCCTGTCTGTCCGTACCTCCTCCATTTTTCACTGACATCCTTGATGATCCTGCCATCACTATTTTTTCATGTGTATTTCCATCCACGAATGAACCCATTGTTGATCATTTACAGGATACAACATATGTCAGCCCATAATCCAACAACAGAGAGGGCCAATCATTCATTAAGAATCCACTTGATCTTTAATCTTCTTTTTCCAGAAATGTGAAGGATGAACATCCTTGCTTCTCATCTACCCCTATTAGTGATATATCAAATCAACATGATGCTAACGAACATCCTGAATTTTTTGATCTTGGTTGTCATGATCTCTTTACCTCATCTTCCAATCACGATGCTAATTCACTCGTTGTTAATCCATCTAAGGCACTCGTCTAGGAAGGTCCGTTTGTCCACAAATTTGAAACCCCGTAGACCATCAAGGCACTTTAGCCTTAGCTGATGGTTATGTCAGGCCCTCACTGTCTTGAGGTTGGTTTCACTTATGATCAGGAAATTGCTCAAACACTCAAGGCTCCTTATCACTCGTCTGTATGTAATCAAGATCAATCTAACACTCAAATTTTACTTCCACCACTCGAAATACACGACCCCATTACTCATGCATTGAAGGAATCTTACATACCAAGCACGGTTGTGCAACATAACCGGTCTACCTTTGTCACATTTAGTTGCATGTCATAGTCAAAGGGAATGCATAACCCAACATCTACATGCAGTGTAGCAAAACACCATGGCAAGTCCACAGAGTGCATGCCATGCGCTTTCACTCATTTTTGTTCTGTGGATGCTTGTAAACTCGGAGTGTGTCTATTTTCATTCTTCTATCATTCACATTTACTAGTTTGCACAACTAGGTTGCTCGCAGACCAAGCTTCACCAACATGGGTCAATCAATTCCGATGGATACATTGGAAATATCTCTTCACATGATTAGGCTCATGCACCATTAGGTTAACAGTAGGAGTAGCATTTGCTTTCAATTTACTTGCTTGCATGCTTGTTTGCTTTCTTGCTTTACGTGTTTGTTTGTCTGCATGCTTGTTTTCTTAATCACTTTTCTTTCACATCCATTTCTACCTCTTGTTTTCTTTATTATTTGTTTTCTTTTTTTTGTTCATAGGTCAGTTTCACATGAAACCATGCATGACTCTTGAAACAAGCCAGGTAAAGTGCAAGAGGCCTTGTGCAGCTATCACTACTTGGTTATTTTTCATCTTGCCTCTATATGAAGAACCTGCTATTTTTAATCCATGATACATCGATGGAAAATATGTACAGTTCGAAATGAACCCTGGTGAAAACACAATGCTTTCATGCTAACTACTATCACCTACTCTAGTTGATTGTTTTTGGGTTGACCCTTGTCAGCTCAGTCAAGTAGATAAGGATAGGGGGAAAACCTTAGCAGGAACGTCATAGGCATATAATAAAATACTTCTCTGAGTAAGTCGGGATCCATCCTTTGCCTTTGAAATGAATAAAATGAAAAAAATGAAAAGTGAAAAATGAAAAAATGAAAAAATGAAAAAAAATGAAAAAAATGAAAAGTGAAAAATGAAAAAAAAATTAATAACACAAAAGAAGAGAAAGGCTTCATGTGTGGAGAGGTGATGCAAGTAACTCCATTCGGGTATTGGCCAAGCTTGCTGGCAGCGAAGCAATGCTTTTGTTCGTGTGTGACTCACTAAGGTACTGTCTAGGCCTATTGGCAAGAAAACATAACCAAAGATGAAAATAAGACTATAACGACTATACTTGTGCACCAATATACCACTGAACCCCAATCAAAACAATTGTGTTGAACTAGTTTGGAATGTGTTTCAACTGACCAAGGGCTTGGTAGATGCTATATATTACAATAAAACAAGTGCAGAAACCAAGACGAACTGAAAACTAAAAAATACTTCTGGAGCTGTTAGAATTTATTTTCGCAAACAAGGTCCATTCAGAGAGATGGAGTTATACCAATGTGTTGCGAAGTGTTGTAGTGGCTACAACCACTCTAATTTTTTTCCTTAGATTTGTTTTGGAGCCTCCCTACCAACCTTTCCCCGCAACATATCTTGCCTTGGCAAGTACACAATCCTCAATGGTTTTCTTGCAAAATGATAGCATGTCAATCAAGACTTGTTGCATCCCCCGCATAGGTTGTTTCACCAAACTTGGTCTAGCTATACGTTGAGCAGCTCCCTCATTAAATTACACAATTCTAGAGGGGAACTAGCCTTCCCTCTAAAAGTTGCGCAATTATGTTTGGAAGCCACATGGGCTATAGAATTGTGCAAGTCTGTCTGTCACTGTTCACTAGAAAAATTACAAAATTCCTCCCAACAAGATTGCTCAACCCAAAAATTTCATTATTTTGGGCAACAATAAGCTACTTTGCCTAGAAAATGTGCAATCCCTATGGGCAACCAACCTATCTCCCTCCTACAGATGCACATTTTTTCCTCCCAGCTGAGTAGACTTTTGCATGTGCAATTGACTTGACTGGTTCCCTCTGGGACCAAGAAAAAATTATTTGCATGCGTGGGGTGCTTCTCTCAAGGCATCATGCAAAGGCATCCCTTCATTCAGAAATCTACTTTTAACAGCTGGAGGTTGCATGCAAGGATCATTTCAGAAACCTCCGACCAAGTGTCACTCTTCCTAGATTTATTACATGCGCATCACATCTTCGATTTTATAAAAACTCATGAACCAGATGCTGCAAAGATCTTTCCTAAAATTTACCTTGAAACTCCAACATCCCACATTCCATTCATCAGCACGTTCAACTTAGTTTTCTTGGCCTAGGCCCACCTTTCATGTCTTGTGTTGCATTTCTATCACTTTTTGTGTTTCACTTTGTGTGATTTCTTTCTTCTTGATTTCAATGAGCACTCACTATCATTTGGATGCATGTTATCTTGTAGAAGCATCGTTTCATTTTTTGTTCGCATCTCACTATTGTCGCATGCATGACATCATTTTTCATCAATGGTCGTTGTTGTGGTGACTCGCTTCACACACATGCATGCTTTCCCTTTTGCAGAATCCTACACTTTTTGTTTGCATGAATGCTATTTCACTCTTGTTTGCACTAATCTCATCATTCATCCACACTTCCCATTTTCTTAGTTGTCTGTCAACCGGACTGGAATGGCTTGGCCTAGACCGTTCATTGCCTAGCTAGCACTACGCATTTCCAGAAGTAAAGGTTCTACCTTCCCTCTAGAAATTTTGCAAGTCTAGCCATGGAATGATGCCCAAGCATTCATTGCGCAATTCTTGGAGGCAATGTCATATTTTCCCAAAAAACTGTACAATGCAATTTGCTGGTTGCATGTCACGACTGACTAAAATCATGCATTGGGCAATTTTAGTCCTCAACAAGCCAAGGTGGACTATGTATTGTGTAGTTCTAGCAGTAAGTCAACCTACAAACAACTCAAATTATGCCTTGCACCATTTTGGCAGACACTCTCTCGCCCTCCCAACGGAAATTTTGCAACCTTCATAATTAGCCAGATAGGTATGTCGCTAGTGAGTTCTCAAGTTGATTTTGGTTTTCAATTGACATATTTATTACCACGAGTGTTTCCATGTCTCCAGGGAACACACGTGTTCATTTGTCTCTCAGTGACATAGGTACAATGGTTTCAAGGAGATTAGAGTCAAAGATACCATTCAGAGCACACTTGGGGATGTAATCGATCTAGTGTATATGAACTTGCCTACCCACGAATACATCAAGCTGTTCATAGAAAGGGACATCAAGATATGATGATAGTAACATCACATCAAGCAACACCATCAACAACAACTGAAGGCACCATACCAGATGCAACCAATGCAAGAGGAAGTTTGTTGACAACATAAAGGTGGAACAAAGTTCCAAGCTCAATAAGATCCACTTGTGATGAAAGAAAATTTGGAGACTTAGGCTATGAGGTGACAGTGCAACATGAATATTGCATGAAGGTAGAGAATGGAAGAAAGAAGAACTTTCATGTGTTGTATCAATAACTCAAGGAATAACATGAGCTACATAGATGAGAGAATGAGTTGTAGTAGAAATAGGTACAAGAGGAGGTGCAACATGCACTCACAGATGAAACTTCCCCCGTACAACTTATAGATCCATCCCAATGGCTAGAATGGAGCAGACAAGGTGAGCAGTGTTGTTGATCGCATGCAAGGAAATAGAGCAGCATGCATGTCATTGTGCACACGCATACGATCCCACCCATTCAATACACTCATCGAGGTGAAGACAAGAAGCAAGTACGAGTAGAGATTAACATGTACTTAGACAAGTTGATGTGCACGACCATCAACACATGCTTGGAGATTAATGTAGACACTATCCATCAACATGTTGCTAGTCTTGTCGCACCAGGATGACCATGCGCATCCTATCATATGATTTGGATAGAGGAGCCATATCAGTGAACCCAAATGTAATAATGGAAAGAGTTAGCTTGAGAAAGATAGAACCATTGAACACACAGACACCATCATAGAAAACCAATATTGGCATCAACTCACTACCTTCAACCATCAAAAGCATGTCAAAGAGTTGGTCTCACCACAACGGTTTGAGTGCCAGTGATGTCTTGTATGGCTTTCTCAAGCCATTTTATCTCGCATGGGCACATGTGCATTGTGATGTATCATCTTGTCAAGTGGAAGTTCAAGTGTCGATAGTTGGATGTAATAGTTATAGAGTAGATAAAGAGTCATGAGGGTAGATGAACTGTCATAAAGGGGAATGTTAAGGGCTACCCCACACTTTTCTATAAATAGTCCCTCATAACTCTTTTTAAATACTTTTGGTTAGCCAAGCTTCTAGTAGGACTACCTTAGAGAGAGATTGGATAGTATTGAAATGAGCCTTGGCTTCTCTAGTGTGTAGAGCTAGTATATCTCTTTGGAGGACTAGGTGGTTGTCACTATAACGTTCCACTATCGAAACTAGTTGTTGGACATGGATGTGTTATGTTGTAACATGCATTTTTGTTTCTTGTAGTATTCATTTTTCATTCAAGAACTTGAAAATATTTCAAAAAATAGATAAAAGCAAGAGAAAGAAGCGATAATGATATATCAGAAATTGCTAAAGGAACAAGCAAGAATTAAAGAATCGCCCCCAGTATAGCCAAAGATCAAATGAAATCATAATATAAATGGTTATAAAAATATATATACTATATATAATATATATATATAAAATATATAATAATTATTAATATATAATATATATTATATATATATATAATATATATATCTGTGTGTGTGTGTGTGTGTGTGTGTGTTTTAGTGATCCAACTAAATCGCAATCACAAATCACAATGGGTAGTTATAACATAGCACCTCAACTTTTCCCAATTGTGATTCATGATAGTCAAACCCGAAACATATATATATTATGTTTTAAAACACCGGAACCAAAAAATTCTGAAGGAATGGTGAAAAGTCAAAGTGAGTGGATAGATGAAGAATGAACATACAAGAATCATTTGTTGAAAATAATACTGAGAGGGGGGGTGAATCAGTATTATCTAGTTCTTTTAACAAATCTTCCTTATTTACACTTTGAATTATTGTTTGCATATCAGTACCATAAAATAATGAGCATGAACAAGAAAAACAGACAGTCACATCAAAGAACACCAGATATAAGGTGGAAACCCAATGTGGGTGAAAACCACCTGCTGCAATATGTCTCTATCTTCTATCAAATTAGTAACTCCTTTTACAATGGTCTTGTACTGGTGCAGTCCTTTACCAGTACGCAGGCTGCAACCTGCAGAGAGCTACAACTCTCTCTCGTTTTCCAGTCTCTCTTGGAAGGGAGCTACAACCCCCTACTTCTTTTCTTTCAAGGACCACTTTTCATAAATTTTCAAACTGGATCCATAAACATCAAATGATCATCAAGTACATGTAGATTTCACAGTCAACAGCAGTAAAACAGAACTAAACCGAGAACACCTTATCAATAGAAAACTTCAGTCAACATATAGTCATGAGATAGATACACAACTTTCCTTTCTTTGGCCTGCATCGCTACGGACTTCACCCTCTGCTTCTCTGTGTATACCCACAAAGTTCCTTCTGTTGCACTCTGTGACCATGCATTGCTTCTTCTACTGCGCTGCGTACAGTACGCACCGAGATGCACTATCGCACCGCGTACTACCACAGTAGGCACACACCCAGAAAGACTATCACGCCGCGTACTTTTACTGTTCGTACGCACCTGACCCACTGCTGCTCTGCGTACCCACGCAGTTCGCCTGTTTCTACGCTGCGTACCCACGCGGAGGCATCGTTAAACACCTGCGTACTTCAGATTAGGGCCGAATTGGCAGATCACCAGTGTGCTACAGTTTGATGGATGCCCAGATCTGATCAAGCGCTCGAGAAATCACCCTTCACAGATTCGATTTTCACTTCACTTTCATATAGATCAAGCTTTTGAAACAATAACCCAATATTTCAGATCTTAAGATATTCAACCCAAAAGCATTCCCAAGCCAAATGATCTCCTTTGCTTTATATAGGCAAGCTCTTCCTCAAATCATGGATCATTACCACGGGCCAAAACCATAATAACATAATACCGTCGGCTAAATACCAAGGGTTAAACATAAGAAACCCCACGTGTACGCGCTTTACTGCCTTGAAGTGTGTGCACTGGGGGTACGCACCTCATGAATGGGTAACCTACGTGTCTAGACGCGGTCCCTGCACGGCGTACCTATCGGTACACATCTTCTGAACTGTTCTCCTGCGTACTTCTTAATGCTCATCATATTGAGAGCCATGCCATGGGTGTTGCCATCAAGTACAACATCTGTAACATATAACCATACCAGAAACATAATGCCAACAATCTCCCCCTTTGGAGTTGAGGGCAACCTCAAAAACTTCAGCGACATTCTCCCCCTTTGACATCAAGGGCAAAGGGTTATGCTCCCACTAAGAACATGCTCCCCCTGAATATGAACCAGATTTGCAAAGAAGAACCATAATCCACCAGATACCATTAATTACCAAGAAAGAGATAGAGACATATTGCAGCTATAATCAGACCAGTTCCCATGATATCCTTTGGTACATCCTCCATAATGCCAACAATGCATTATATGCTCCCCCTGAACCTGTGCCGCAACCCAACACATGTACGCATATACCTCAGATGAATCATGCATACAACCAACAATCAGAAGAGTCTCAACAATAAGATGATGCATCAACAACCCCCAGCTTTTGCCTGAGGTATTCAAAAGTTTCCCTGGGCAATGGTTTGATGAGAATATCAACAACTTGTTCCTTAGAAGGAACATACTCCAACTTGACCTTTTGTTCAAACACTTGTTCCCGGAGAAAATGATACTTGATTGGTATGTGCTTGGTTTTTGAATGCATGACAGGATTCTTTGAGATGTTGATTGCACTTGTGTTATCGCATAAGATAGAGATAGGTGGTGTATAAGTGATTTGAAA
>APFE031071610.1:47453-59765 GCA_000404065.3 Pinus taeda
AACGCTTAGATGCTGCCATCCTCTGATGCCATAACCAGTGCTCATCATCCTTGCTCATATCGCATTGTTGTTGTTCTTCTTCAAATATGTACAGATTATTTGGAGTTCTTTTGCCTTTGATCATTGTTTTACCTGTATCAAGATCACGAACAAGACATCCATTTGACCTGAATATTACCTCGGTTATTTGATCACACATCTGGCTGACACTTAGAAGATTATGCTTCAATCCATCAACATACAAAAAATTTCTAGCCTTGACCTTTTCTTTTAACCGAGCAATGCCTTTTCCTTTTATAATTGTAGGAGTATCATTTCCAACATAAACTTTCTTTCCCTTTTCAAGAGCAGAGTAAGACTCAAGTGTTTCTTTTTCATCTGTCATATGCTTCGAACATCCACTGTCAATGTAACATAGATTTTCTTGTCCCTCTGCATAAAATGCTATCCCACATCTTTCTGTTTGTGGTTCCTTTATTCTCCATGTTTTGGTGCTTGAGGCTTGTTCCTTTTTCTGCTGAAACCTGCTCCTGCATTCAGAACCTTCATGACCAAATTTATTGCAAATAGAACATTCAACTTCATTTTCAAGAGCATAAAGTTGTTGTAGGTCCTTTTTGTAATCCTGGTCATACTTCTTTGTTGTTTTTTAGCTTCTCTAGTCATGATTGTTTTATATGCAACACATTGAGCTACTTTGTGACCAAAGTTATGACAAGAAAAACATTGTCCATTGAAGAAACTTCTGCGGTTATCAAATCTACCGGCCAAGTGATTGTAATATTTTCTGTTATTCATTCTTGAATCAAATTGAGAAGACTTTACCTGTGGCTAGTTGTAGCTTTTGTTCACTCTTAAAATAGATTGCCCCTGATAGCCTTTGTTTGCAATTTGTCCCTGCTTTACTTGATAGTCTCCATTGTGCTTTTGATCACTCCTTTTTGCTGCATCAAGATAACTTTTTGAAGTGGATGCTTGAGAAGTTTCTCCATTATAGCCCAGACCTGTCTTGTTTAGAGGGGAACGCTGTACATTGATAATCTCATCCAGAGTTTCAGATCCTTTGACAAACTTAAGATTAATAGCTTTTGTTTTCTCAATCTCTTTTCTAAGAGCAACAATTTCACCTTCTAACTTTTCAAAATGTTTTTCCTTTTCATCAATTTGAAATTGTAGAGTATCAATGATCATATTCTTTTCTTCTATACATCTCTTGAGTCTAGTAATTTCTTCAAAAAGGTTATCCACATCTATAGCATCCATATAATCATCATCTTAAAATGCCATTAACAGTTTATATTCATTACCTCGTTCATCTTCATTACTATTTGATAGACCATCACTATCTTCATGAGTGTAGTAGCTTTTCTTATTTGCACCCTGTTTCTTGTTCCATCTAGCAGGTTCCTTTCCTTTATCCTTATAAGGACATTTTGCAGGATAATGACCTACTCTTCCATAAGAAAAGCATTTAAAAGGTAACTTACCTCTGAACCTTCCAGAACCCCTTTGAATATTCCTGACAAAATTTGATTCTTCTTCTTCTTCTTCTGGTACGTGACTTGCTTCATAATAATCTGCTTTGCCTGACGCCTTGAAAGCAACTTCTCTTCTATCTGATGGACCTCCCTTTCTCATTTCATAAGCAGTTAGAATTCCATGTAGCTGAGACACAGTAAGAATTCGTAGATTTTCCTTTTCTTCAGTTGTAGACAATTTAGATTCAAACTTGGGGGACAGTGACCTTAGAACCTTTTCAACCACAATAGCCTCTTTTATTTCTTCACCCAAATTTTTCATGCAAATAACAATCTCATCTACCCAAAGAAAGTAGTTAGCCACACTTTCATCATTATACATCCTGAGATTCTCATACTGAATCCTGAGAGTTTGAAGTTTAGCACGCTTTACCTGTTCATCTCCTTCGTAGCTCAAGACAATCTTGTCCCATATTTCTTTTGCTGATTTATATTGCATAACCTTCACAAACTCTGTTTGAGATAAACATCCCAGCAAAGTATTGACTGCTTTAGCATTTGTTTCATATTTCTTCTTTTCGGACACATCTGTAGGAGTAGCTGAAGGAAAAGTGTAGCCTGTCTCTATGATATCCCAAACATCCGTATCAAGAGATTGAAGATATGCAGTAACTCTTACCTTCCAATAATTGAAGATTGTCCCATCAAAAATTGGTGGCCTAATAGATGCTTCCCTCTCGTAGTTGCTCATGATGAAAGATCTTCCTTCAAGCGATCAAGCTCTTCAAAAGGACCTGCTCTGATACTAATTGTTGAAAATAATACTGAGAGGGGGGGTGAATCAGTATTATCTAGTTCTTTTAACAAATCTTCCTTATTTACACTTTGAGTTATTGTTTGCATATCAGTACAATAAAATAATGAGCATGAACAAGAAAAACAGACAATCACATCAAAGAACACCAGATATAAGGTGGAAACCCAATGTGGGTGAAAACCACCTGCTGCAATATGTCTCTATCTTCTATCAAATTAGAAACTCCTTTTACAATGGTCTTGTACTGGTGCAGTCCTTTACCAGTACGCAGGCTGCAACCTGCTGAGAGCTACAACTCTCTCTCGTTTTCCAGTCTCTCCTGGAAGGGAGCTACAACCCCCTACTTCTTTTCTTTCAAGGACCACTTTTCATAAATTTTCAAACTGGATCCATAAACATCAAATGATCATCAAGTACATGTAGATTTCACAGTCAACAGCAGTAAAACAGAACTAAACCCATAACACCTTATCAATAGAAAAATTCAGTCAACAGATAATGAGACAGATACGCAACTTTCCTTTCTTTGGCATGCGTCGCTACACACTTCACCCTCTACTTCCCTGCGTATACCAGCAGAGTTCCTTCTGCTGCACTGCGTGACCACGCACTGCTTCTTCTACCGCGCTGCGTACAGTACGCACCCAGATGCACTATCGCGCCGCGTACTGCCATAGTAGGCACACACCCAGAAAGACTATCGCGCCGCATACTTTTACTGTTCGTACGCACCTGACCCACTGCTGCTCTGCATACCCATGCAGTTCGCCTGTTTCTGCGCTGCATACCCTCGCAGTCACCCTTCTTCTGCTCTGCGTACCCACACAATTCTCCTTTTTCTGCGCTGCGTACCCATGCAGAGGCACCGTTAAACACCTGCGTACTTCAGATTAGGGCCGAATTGGCAGATCACCAGTGTGCTACAGTTTGACAGATGCCCAGATCTGATTAAGCACTCGAGAAATCACCCTTCACAGATTCGATTTCCACTTCACTTTCATATAGATCAAGCTTTTGAAACAATAACCCAATATTTCAGATCTTAAGATATTCAACCCAAAAGCATTCCCAAGCCAAATGATCTCCTTTACTTTATATAGGCAAGTTCTTCCTCAAATCATGGATCATTACCATAGGCTAAAACCATAATAACACAATACCGTCAGCTAAATACCAAGGGTTAAACATAAGAAACCCCACGTGTGCGTGCTTTACTGCCTTGAAGTGTGTGCACTGGGGGTACACACCTCATGAATGGGTAACCTGCATGTCTGGACGCGGTCCCTGCATGGCGTACCTGCGGGTACGCATCTTATAAACTGTTCTCCTGCGTAATTCTTAATTCTCATCATATTGAGAGCCATGCCATGGGTGTTGCCATCAAGTACAACATCTGTAACATATAACGTACCAGAAACATAATGCCAACATCATTAGATCTTGGAGATCAATGGATAAGGTCGAAGGAAATGAATGATCAAGATTAAATCATGAAGATTGGAATCAAGGAATGAATGGTGGAGATTAACTAGAAGTGTTGGTTCAAGAGAAATCCGAAAGTGTAATTGCCACCATTGAAGTTTGAAGATCTATGGTCATCAGGCACGAACAACGCCAAAAACAAGACGAAGGGCATATTTAAAACTATAAGCAGGATTTTGGGTAGATGCAATGTGGTAAATGGTATTTATAGGAGAGTGCCTGATTCCATTCAATGCTTGACACATAGCACTAAAGGAGAGAGAAAAACTATTCATTTCGGGCAGGTAACTATCCTCAAAATAGTCCACCCGAAATTGATATCAGCTATCGGATCTTGCGGTTGAAATCTATGGTGGAGAATGGCCAGACCTGAAAATATATGCATTATGTTTTCAACTCTCGGCACATCTGCTTTATCGCATATTGTAAATTTTTACATTGATATAAAATTTGAAATGGCTGATTACAATTTGCGATGTGAAGTCAATGGAGCGTTGAACGGGAAGATCTGACAGAATTAAGGAAAAGGACTAATTCTTTTTTAGTTCCGTATTAATCAAAGGTTCGTGTTGATTTTGGTGTGTAAAGAGGAAAATCAGTGTTAGAGCTGAATCTAAAGAGGAAGACAATTGGGTATGTTTTCTTTCTATTTTGCCTAATCAAAATGCTGGATACATATGTAAGCCTAGGTTTACACAAGTCAAACACATTTGATTACGGCTAAAATGAATTAAACATCATTAAGGCATATACAGGTGAACTCGACAGTGGATTAATAGAGAAAGCCAACAGTTATCATCCTCTTCTAAATTCAGTTATTTTGTTGTTGTTTCATGTTCTTTGAGGTGTCTTTTACCCGCTTTAAAATTCTATAATAGTTTTACTTCATATAGTTGGATAAGCAGTTAAATAATTTGACAGTTTCAGAAATCAACAATTGTTCCACAATGTATAAAAAAATGAAAATTTACAAAGAAGGTGTTCAAATTTTGGAGAACCTGAAGACTAAGCCACAGTATTCCTGATATAGTTGTCGAATAATGAAATAATCAGAAGTTTCCATGAATTGTTGGGTATAATTTTGTAACTTCTCAGTTATGTGTCATTTTATGTTTTCTTCTTTCAAGTATAGTAATGAAGCTGCAAGCCTTTATTTTCTTGTGTAGATAAATTTAAAATCCCTTATAAGAGTGCTCCTATACTTGAAGTTTTCATCTTCCTTTCTAAGTTATAGATAATAGTTTCTGTGTAAGGCAATATATTATCTTTCACTTCTTCAAGGGTCACAGGTAGTAGTTTCTGTGTCAAGCAACATATTGTCTATGATTTAGTTCTCATTTTCCTAATTCTTCTAAATGACGTATAGTAGGTTCTGTGTTAAACATCATATTATCTTTAGCTTCTCATTCAATATTTCTTCATTCATCATTTATATCTAGCAACAAATGGCATTCTGATATTTTTAGATCACATAAGTATTAAGGGTTAAAGACCAATTTTTCCAGGTCCTCCATTTGAGAACATAACATATAATTAAGCGACAAATAAGTGACAATAATTACAAACATTAATTTCTTAAGCACAATTTCTCTATAGCCAAGAAATTGGTTTTTTAAGGTACAACATTAATTGGTGTTGTTTCTAGGGAGTGAAGACAACACTTTTCCCTGGGTTTTTCAATATTTTCCTCTAGTTGTTCAGTGAGGAGGAAATACTTGGCTGCTCAGAATAAAAGCAATAAAAGGCGACTCCATAATAACAGAGACCACAACCTGCAAAATAATTGAATAAGAACACTTTTCCATAGGTTTATTAAGTTTGAATCTAATCGTTGAGAGTGAAAAGTTTCAGAGTTGGTTGTACATTCACACCTATGATTTCCACTTACAACATTAGTTGGTGACTCCACTATGCTTTGAAATTTTCATTTCTGGGTTTCCATGGCTCTCCCTCCATTCTTAGTCCATAAATTTGATCCATTTGATTTTACTGGGATAACCTACTATCCTCATGATATGGCTGCATTTTATGATTGGAATGAGTATCTTCCAAAAATCAATATGAAGGAATATGAAGATCCAGCTTAGCACCTCCAAGAGTTTCATGAATGCATGGAGCAAGAGGGCATCATTCATGAAGATGTGAAGCTGAAGTTGTTTTTGTTTTATTTGGATCTAGAAGCTAGGGTTTGCTTCAAGTCTCTGCCTCTTTCAAGCATTTCATCTTTGAAAGATTTCCATTCAATGTTCAATTCCTCTTGTAGTACTCATTAACCGCACAAGTTTCTTTTTGAATGTTGTAATGAATATTATGATGCTAAAGAAACTTTAAAGTCTCAAGATAATCTTGTTGATGAAACTAATGATTTTTTTGACAATATATCAAGCATTCATAGAGGTTATAGCCAGATTATTTAGATCCAAACAAACACATCAAAGATAGAAGCAAATATGGTGGTTGCAAGAAAACCACTAAGGACACAACTTATCTAAGACAAGGGAAGGGTAAAGCTGGAATCCTCTCAAAGTCAAACATTGGAGGATATGTGTAATGTAATTCAAACTTTGTTAGATAAGTTAAATAAATTAGAGTTAGAAAATAATTTCAGAAGAAAACATAGTATAATAAGAACTTCAATCCATAATATAGAATACAACATTTGAAAGTATTGCAGAAGGAAAGAAAAGATCAAAATCAGATTCGAGAACCATTGTATATAGAACAAAATACTAGTGAAGAACAGGAGCAACCTGAAGACCAAATTTCTACATTATATGCAGTAGGTGAAGATGAACTTAGTATTGAAGAAGAAGAGTATGAATATGATGAAACATATGGAATTCATGATGAAAATAAAATTGATGAATATTGGAAGCAATTCTATGATATTATGTAGGCTAAACTTCATAAGAAATATGACATGAGATCAAGGGAAAGGTCAAGAAATCAAGAAAATGAAAGTGAGCAACAAGTTTCTACTTCCTCACCAAAGATGACTCCACAATTATCTCAGCCTCCAAAAGAAGTGAATAAAGGAAAGCAGAAACAGAATGAAAATGGAAAGACACATATACTTCAAGGTGACTCTTCTCAACATCAAGTTAAAAAATACTTTGGAGAAACTTATTTCAATTCCTCAAGTAATTCCAGTCATGAAAAAAGGTAAAGAAGAGAAAAAAAGGAATGTTAAATAGGTTCACTTATTTAATCTTACTAAGGATTTGGAAAAGGTAAGTGTTCAGGTTCCTCTTACAGAATTGACAAGAATACCTACTTATCAGAAGGAGATTGCCAAGTTTGTTAATTTGAAAGAAAATGAGATTATAAATGACATTGTAAATCTGCAGGAAGACAAATCAATAGTGGTTTTTGGTCCACATGTTGAGCAAATAGACTCCTTACTACCACCTTTTTATATTTCCTTATTGGTCCATGATTTCCTCTTACATAATTGTATGTTTGATTCAAGAGCTTCACATAATCTTGTGCCTTTGTTAGTAATGAAGCAACTAAATCTACAAGTTACCAAACCCTATAGGGACTTGTATTCTTTTAATTTGAACAAATTCAAGTGTCTTGGGGTCATTAAGGATTCAACAGTGTCACTAGCTCAAATTCTAGCTAGAAGCTTGGTCATGGATGTAGTAGTAGCAGACATTCCTGCTAGATTTGGAATGCTTCTATCTAGGTCCTAGGGTGCTAAATTGGGTGGTGTTTTGAAGCTAGATTTTATGTAGGCTATTATACCAACTTTTGGTGGGGGAGAGAGGAAATTGTACATAGAAATTAGATTCGTAAAAACAATTACAAAAAATGGAGCAAGTAATTCACCTGTATATAGAAAGGAGAGGGATGACTTTGCTTGTTTCATGCTGCATGATAATGCAAAGATGGCTGAAGATAATTAGAAGTATCTTGCTTCAGCCAATGTAATTACAAAGCTGCAAACTGAAGAAGTGTGGAAATGTTTCTTTGATGGAGCTTATTCCAAAGAAGGAACAGGTGATGGTTTTCTTCTAATTGCATGTGGAGGTAATATGTTCCATTTTTCCTTTAAATTAGAGTTGAATCCAACAAACAATGTGGAAGAGTATGAGTCCTTTATTATTTCTTTACAAACAGCTAAACATATGGGATTTCAGTCAATCTCTACTTTTGGAGATTCGGAGCTGATTATTAAGCAAATAAAAGATCACTACCAAAAAAAGCACCATAGGCTTATAGCATATATAAATGAGGTATGGGATTTGATTGAGAATTTTTTTTTAAGATCTTAACATTCAATTCATTCCAAGATATGAGAATAGATTAGCAGATTCATTGGATATGGCTTCTAGTACTTTCAAGCTTCATATTCATCCAAGACTAAGATATGAGATAGAGATGAGACACAAACCCTTTGTTCCTGATAATGTTAAGAATTGGAAAGCTTTTGAGGATGATCAATAGATTAAGGATTTTTTGACTATGGTTGAAGAGTTTCATGGCACAGAAATTGATCAGGATGAAGAAGGGACAACAGAAATTGCAGAAGTCAATGGTTTAAAAGATTCAATAGCAAATCAAAATATCTTTCAATTGAAAGATAATATTTTTATAAAGGGACTTGTTTCTCTTGAAAGGCTTTATAATTCCAATGATGTGGTTGTTGACTCAGGGAAAATTTCACAAGATGAACATATTCAATATCACAACATTGGAACTCAGGAGAATCCTAGGTTAGCAAAATTATACGGTGGAGTTTCACCTAATTTTCAAGAGAGATATACTAAACTTTTCAAGAATTATGTTGATGTCTTTGCATGTTCCTATGAATATCTCAAAACCTATGATGTAAATATTATTCAGCACAAGGTTCCTTTAAAGAAGGGAATTACACCCTACAAATAGAAGCTTAGTCAGATAAAGCCTCTACTTCTACCATCAATTGAAAAGGAAGTCAAGAAGTTGCTTGATGCAAAAATAATGGTTCCACTCAAGTATTCTGATTGGGTGGCTAATTTAATGCCTGTGAGAAAGAAAAATTGAGAAATAAGCTTATGTGTGGATTTTAGAAATCTCAATAGGGCTTCTTTGAAAGATAACTACCCATTGCCTAAAATAGATCATGTGTTGCAAAAGGTAACGGGATGTTTCAGAATGTCAATGCTAGATGGATTTTTTGGTTATAACCAGGTGGCTGTGGATAAGAAGGATCATAAGAAAATGATGTTCATAACTCCCTCATGAATCTTTATGTATGCCAGAATGAATTTCGGATTGATGAACACAAGTGCTACATTTCAAAGGGTTGTGGACATTGATTTTGTTGGAGATAAGTTTGTAGTAATCTATTTGCATGATATTATTGTTTTCTCAAATTATGATGAAGAACATTTGGACCATCTGGAAATAATTTTGATAAATGTAGAACATTTGGACTTTCCTTAAATCCCAAGAAATGTATTTTTTCTCTGGAAGAAGGAAAACTATTGGGTCACATTGTTTCCAGAGACGGAGTGAAGATAGATCTGGCCAGAGTACAAGTTGTGCAAAAATTACCATTGCCTAGGAGTAAAAAGGATATTCAAAAGTTTATGGGAAAGATAAACTTCTTGAGAAGATTTGTATCCAACTATGTATAAATTTTAAAAGAAAGTACTAATATGCTAAAGAAGGAGAATGAATTTAATTGGACCAAAGAACCTAGAGAATCATTTTCCAGGATTGAAGAGGCATTATAGGAAGCTCCATCCTTAATCAACCCTGATTACCAAAATCCTTTCCAAGTTTTTTCATTCTCTTCATCAAGTTCAGTAGATGTTGTCTTACTGCAGAAGAATGATGAAGAGAAAGAGCAGCGAATTGCATTCTTCAGTAAGATTCTCAGGGATTCTGAGTCAAAAAATATAATATTCCTGAGAAACAGGTGTATGATTTGGTAAAAGCCATGAAAGCTTTTAGAACATATGTGCTGCAGTCACAAATCATTTCTTATGTGCCAAATGCTACAGCGAAAGATGTATTAATATAGGGAGATGTAGAAGGCAGAAGAGGAAAATGGATAGCCAAGATCCACCAATATTATTTGGACACAAAACCCACAAGGTTGGTGAAAGGACAAGGATTGGAAATTTTTTTGATCGAATCAAACTTTTAGGCATTGGCAATCAACTTGCTGGCACCTGTGGATGAAAAAGCAACTGAAGAAAGTGAGGGAAAGCAAGATCCAGGTATGAAGATCATGTATAAATTTTTGTGTTCATAGTGATATAAGCATATAACTCATTATTTTTTCTTTCATTCCTATCCCCAATCCTAAGATAGAACAAAGGATAGGGCACCAAAGACCAAGGCACAACCATATGTGATTGTGGAAGGCAGATTGTACTGGAAGGATCCCGCTGGAATTTTATTGCTATGTTTAACAGAGGATGAATTTACAGAAATAATAAAAGATTATCATCAGGGGTTATGTGGAGGACATTACAGTTGGAAAGTAACTACACATAAGATCCTTCAGGTAGGACTTTATTGGTCTACTTTATTTGGTGATAAATAAAAGCTTGTTATAAGTTGCTCGAAGTGTCAGCTTTTTGCCAAGAAAAAGAGATTAGCCCCTTTACCTTTGATTCCAGTTTTCATAGAGGATCCATTTAGACAATGGCAATTGGACTTTGTTGGAGAAATCAATCCACCTTCAAGTAGACAACACAAGTGGGTTATCACAACAACTAATTATTTCACCAAATGGGTAGAGGCTATACCTACTAAGAAAGAAAATGATTAGATTGTAATGAAGTTCTTACAGGAGAATATTTTTAGTAGGTTTGGATGCCCCATCAAAATTATAACATACAATGCTAAAGTCTTTAATTCAAGTAAGTTCATTTCTTTTTGTCAGAAGTATAATGTTATTTTGTCCCATTCAACAGCTCACCATCCACAGGGAAATGGATTAGTTGAATCTACTAACAAAACTTTGGTGAATATTGTTAAGAAAACCATTGCAAAAAATCAAAGAGATTGGGATTCTAAGTCAAAGTTTTCTCTATGGGAGGCTAGAGTAACTACAAGAATATCTACACAGAAATCACCTTTTGAATTAGTATATGGAACTCAGGCTTGTTTCCAAGTCAACTTGTGAAGACAGCAATTGCAATGATTCAAGAGGTGAAAGAAGAACCAAAAGCTTTGATAAGATGAATGAATAAAGTGATGGAGCTAAGTGAGAATAGGGACAAGGTTAGAGACAACTTGATTATGTATCAATCCAAGATGAAAATTATTTTTCACAGAAAAGCCAAGGAAATTGACTTTAAAGTTTCATATTTAGTATTGAGATGGGATACCAGAAGAGAAGATATGGGTAAACATGGGAAGTTTTATCCTCTCTGGTATGGCCCTTTTAGAATTGCTAAAGTAAGATTCAATAATACCTTGATTCTTGAGAATATTGATGGTGAAACTCTATATTTCCCTGTCAATGGGCAATACTTAAAGCATTCCTTTCAGTTCTGATCAATAAGCATCATTTCATTGCAAATACCGAAGTGAAATCAGTGTACAAATCTCTTAGAATTTAAATTTATGTGAAGCATTATATGACTCCATGCCTGAAGTGAAGGAACTAATCCGTGGTTCTTAGTGCTTATGTGGCAAAATCACTATCCCCATGTGAAGCCAGATGTTGTAACATGCATTTTTGTTGCTTCTAGTATTCATTTTTCATTCGAGAACTTGAAAAAATTTCAAAAAATAGATAAAAGAAAGAGAAATAATTGATAATGATATATCAGAAATCATTAAAGGAACAAGTAAGAATTAAAGAATCAACCTTGGTATAGCCAAGGATAAAATCTAATCATAATATAATTGGTTATATATGTGTGTGTGTGTGTGTGTGTGTGTGTGTGTGTTAGTGATGTCATTGAATCACGATCACAAATCTAGCACCTTAGCTTTGGCTGATTGCGATTCGCGATAGTCAGACCTGAAACACATATATATTATGTTTTAAAACCCCAAAAACACAAAAATATGAAGGAATGACACAACGTCAAAGTGAGTGGACAGATGAAGAATGAACACACGGGAATCATTGTCCTAGAGATAACGGATAAGTTTGAACGAAATGAATGTTCCAGATTAAATTATGTAGATTAGAATCAAGGAATGAATGGTGGAGATTAACTAGAAGCATTGGTGGAAGAGAAATCTAAAGGTGCAATCGCTGCCATCGATGTTCAAATATCTACAATCATCGGGAGCGAACAAGTCTAGGCATTAACCAAGATGAAGTGTGGATTTAAAACTATAAGCAAGATTTCAGGCGGATGCAAAGTGGTAAATGGTGTAGGGTTTAACCCCGTACAGAAATTACCTGCACACGAATTCAAATCACATGAAAAATAAAAATGCGAGAGCATAACACATAAAACACATATACACAGAGATTTCCCACTAGATCCCAAAACCGGGACTACCAGCTTGATTTTTCATTACGTTCCTTTCAATGTTACAATACATATTTATACATGTCGAAGCATCCAATAC
>APFE031071610.1:87626-121281 GCA_000404065.3 Pinus taeda
TATTCTAATTTTATTCTAATTTTATAACCTATGATAAAAAAAGTATTTTTGGATCATCTAACACCGATTGCGATTTGCGATGTGAAATCAGTGGAGCACTGAACTAGCGGATCCAATGAATTTATGGAGCAAGATTAATTCTTTTCAAGTTCCTTAATAATCAAAGGTTTACTTTTATTTCGTTGTGTAAAGAGGAAAATCAATGTTAGAGCTGAATCTGAAGAGGGAGACAATCGGGTATGTTTTCTTTCTATCTTGGCCAATCAAAACTCTCGATACATATGTAAGCCTTGGTTTACACAAGTCAAACACATTTCATTATGGATAAAACAAATTAAACATCATTAAGGCATATAGAGATGAACTCGGTAGCAGATTAACAAAGAAAGCTAGTAATTATTGTCCTCTTCTAAATTCAATTATTTTCCTATTATTTCATGTTCTTTGAGGTGTCTGTTATGCTCTATAAAATTCTGTAATAGTTTTGCTTCAGATAGTTACATAAGTAGTTAAATAATTCGACAGTTTTAGAAATCATCAACTATTCCACAATATATAAAAATATGAAAATTTACAAAGAAGGGGTTCAAATTTTGGAGAACCTGGAGACTAAGCCAATGTATTCCTAATATAGTTGTTGATTACTGAAAGAATTAGAAGTTTCCATGAATTTTTGGGTATAATTTTATAACTTCTCAGTTATGTGTCATCTTAAGTTTTCTTCTTTTAAGTATAGTAATGAAGTTACATCCCTTTAATTGCTTATGTAGATAAAGTTAAAATGCCTTAAAAGAGCGCTCCTATACTTGAAATTTTCATCCTCCTTTCTAAGTTATAGATAATAGTTTCTGTGTAATGCAGCATATTATCTCTAACTTCTCCAAGGGTCAGAGATAATAGTTTCTGTGTCAAGCAACATATTGTCTATGATTCAATTCTCATTTTCATAATTCTTCTAAGTGATAGATAGTAGTAGGTTTTGTGCTAAACATCATATTATCTTTAACTTCTCCTTCAAGATTTCTTCATTCATCATTTATATCTAGCAACAGATGGCATTCTGAGATTTTCTGGTCACATATGTATTAAGGGTTAAAGAGGATGTTTTCCAGTTCCTCCATTTGAGAATACAACATATATTTGAGTGACAAATAAGTGAGATTAATTACAAACATTAATGTCTTAAGCACAATTTGTCTACAACTAGGAAATTGGTTTCTTAAGGTACAACATATTATATTATTGGAACTTACATTTCTTAATATAACAAGAGCCAACACGTTTCATGCATATTTTGTATTGTATTTCAGCTATTTGTTTACTCTAAATGATATAATTATATGTTTTCTTACGCATGAATGTATAACTATTCCTTTTTATGCATCTATGAATCTTTCTAAAATGTGTTGTTGGTTTAACCATCACTTTGGATTTGTAGCTAACTTGTCTTCCATGTTGTGATGTATCTTCGCTCGTGTTCTCCCTTCTTAACTCCATGTTATCACAGGTTTCCATGGGGTGAACTCAACTCACCCTGTGTGTGTTAGAAACTCTCATGCACCTTCCGTGGCTTACTACATATGTCACACCTTTGCTACCAACAGAAACATCTTACTTGCCTCGGTGTGAAATCATGGTCAAGGCATTAGTGTACGACCCACTACTCGGACTCCTACACCAAAAGGTCTGATGTCTAATTGGGACTTCTTATGGGGGATATCTCTAACATGTTGGTCGATCAAACACCATCAAAATTTACCTACAGAAATGTTCAGGTCTTTGGTGTCATCAATGACTTGACAATCCCAAGTAATTGGTAAACCTTGTTTCAAAATTTTACAAAAAATAGGTTTTTCATTAGATTGTGTGTAAATCATTCATTTGTGTTCATATAAATAAGTTTTTTTGATGTTATTGCAGATTCAAAATGGTTTATTGGTAAAAGGTTCTCTGATAAATCCATTTTGAGTGATGCAAAATTATGGCCTTTGAATCTCATTTGATGGGTTGGTGATAATCCCAACATCATTATAACATACAAAGGGGAGGAGAATCATTTTGTAGCGTAAGATATATCTTCCATGGATTTAACTAAGATGAAGGAGATTGAAAAAGGTTATCTTGGGACCACTAATAAGAATGTTTTGGTCATTGTTCCTGCACACTTCAATGATTCTCAAAGGTAGACAACCAAGTAAGAAGTTGTAATCTATGGGTTGATTGTTATGAGAATTATTAACGAGCCCACTATCATTGTTATTGATTATGGGCTTGACGAGAAGGCTAGTAGTACTAGTGAGAAGAATGTTCGTATTTTTGATTTGGGTGGAGGTACTTTTGATGTGTCTCTTCTAACAATTATGGAACGTATTTTTGAGGTGAAGGCTATTTCTAGTGATACACATTTACATGGGTGAAGATTTGGATAATATATTGGTGAACCAATTTGTACAGGAGTTTAAGAGAAAACATAATAAGGACATTAATGGTAATTACAGAGCCCTTAGGAGACTCAAGACTTCTTGTGAGAGATCTAAGAGAACCCTTTCATGAACTTCCCAGACAACCCTAGATATTGATTCCCTATATGAAGATATTGACTTCTATACCATTATTACTAGGGCTATATTTCAAGAGATGAACATGGGTTTTCCGAGGAAGTGCATGGAGCCTATTGAGAGATGCCTGCAGGGTCCAAAAGTCGACAAATGTTGAATCCATGATGTGGTTCTTGTTGGTGGGTCTACTAGGATTCCTAAGGTTCAGTTCTTATTGTATGAACCCCTTAATGGCAAGGAGATTTGTAATAGAATTAACCCTCATGAGGATGTTTCATACAGAGCTATAGTGCAAGTTGTTATTTTGGGTGGAGAGGGAAGTGAGAAATTGAAACAACTATTTCTTCTGGATGTTACTCCCCTTTCATTATGGATAGAAGCTGAAGGTGTGCTTATGACAATTATCATCTCGAGGAATAATACCATCCGCATAGAGAAGGATCAAGACTTTTCTACTTACTTAGACAACCAACCTGGTGCGTTGATTCAAGTGTATGAGGGTGAGTGAACTCGAACCAAATAAAATAACTTGTTGGGTAAATTTGAACTTTCTGGGAAACCCCTTGCTCCTATAGGAGTTCCCTAAATCACTGTGTGCTTTGATATCGATGCTAATGGTATTCTAAATGTGTCTACTGAGGACAAAAAGATTGGTCACAAAATAAAATCAGCATTACAAATGACAAGGGTGGATTAAGTAAAGAGAAGGTTTAGAATATGGTTCATTATTCTGAGACATACAAGGTTGAAGATGAAGAGCACAAGAAGAGGGTAGAGTCCAAGAAATATTTCTATACTATGCTTACAACATAAGGAATACCATTCGAAATAATAAGATTGCGGCAAAGTTAAATCCATCTAATAGAAATAAGGGTGACAATGCCCTTGAGAAGACTGCCAGTATTTGGATAACAACTAGCTTACATATGCTGACGAGTTTGATTAAAAGATGAAGGATCTGATGAACACTAGAAATCCTATCACTACTAATATGTACGAAGGCACTGGTGATGATATACCTGGTGGAGCATATGGAGCTATTGGATCTCCTTAACAGGGTTATTCTACTGCTATAGAATTGGGGCCTAAGATTAAAGAAGTTTATTAATTAATTTTCATCTTTATATTGTGTTAGAAGATGATAGAGCACACTTACAAACTAGGATTTAGAAGGTGAATGGCTTCTCAATTTTGGGGATAACAATTGAATGCTTCACTTTAATTTCTTTTAATTTGATTCTGGTGGAATAATGAGGATTTAGATGGATTGTATCCCAATTTTAGACATGGGAATTGAATGTTTTTTATTTGACTCACAAGGAGAAGAGTATTTGTGCTGGATAGTATATATCTTCATTGTTCCATTGGAATAATTGAGACTTGTTTAATTTTTTTAAAACTCTTGCATTGCTTTATTTTTTGAGTTTTGGTGTTTTTGGTTTTTAAAAATCTAGATTTTGAACTTGAGTGGTTTCCAAAATTTGTGCATAACAATTTGTACGACTTGCCTCGAAATATTCTATCTCTATTTCACTTTTATTATGGTGTAATAATGAGGATTTGTATTGTGTGTCTTTAAATATTTTATATCTACTTCGCTATTATTATGGTGGAATGATGAGGATTTAGAAGGTACATTGTCTCTTAATTTTTGTCATTAAAATTGAATGTTGTTGTGTTGACTTGTAAGGAAAACAGGATTTGTGTTGTATATTTTATTTTCATTTTGTTGCAATACTAGAGAGTTGTATTCAATATAGTATAATATAATATAATATGCAGAGCTGCATACAAACTAGGAGTTGTCTCGGAAATATACATAATGCACCCATGCTAACAAAGACTAATTCCTAAACATAATATGCATTAAATAACAATCGATTTCCCCTAGCTGATTGAACATAGAGGGAACTTGTGTAATATCCACATGATCGGAATGTTAAAAAGGCACATACAACTAGACATGTCAAATATGGACGCTAACAAGTAAGATTGTTTCCAAATGCAAGGACTGTTGAACTAAAGACCATGTCTTGGGAGCTCAACCACTAGGTTTCCCCAACCCATTTATTCCAAGTATATTTCCATATTAGAATTAAAATAAAGGAATCGTTGTAGTTATTTTCATGGTGTAAAAATTCATATATCATCTCCATGTGATTTTCTCAGTTGTTAATAGTTTCTAAACTCAATGGAAGTGTTACTTTGAGATGTGTACTTTTCATTGTGTATATTTGTTGAAATTAAATATGTAAGAGAATGTCTAGGAATCAATGCAAACAAGACATCAAGTTATGATCACTAGGATAATCTGAAACAAAATATATAAGACTATGATAAGTCAATCACCACTCCTTTGAAAGATGAAGAAACTTCATTTTACAATGGCTATCGTCTCCCTCCAATAGATATTAGAAATATTGTTGGTACACCATCAACCCTTGCTCTACCTTTTTGTCGTATATTGATAATATTTTATTTCTCGAACATAGGGCTTTACCTCCATTCTCACAACTTGAAATATCATAATAAAAGCTTGTTTCAACCTGTATTAAGGGAAACTGTTACACAATAAGGTAAATGTGATTTTACAATGGAATAGGGATCCATTAATTTATGGAAGTTGACACTCTAGAACTATAGGTTGAAGTATTTGGTTTCCCAAATGGTGCACAGATAAAATTGATAAGTTGGGAGTTTATAGTTGTATGCTACTCCTAATTGGATGTTTATTCTAGCATATGATTATGTCAAATAATTGTTTTGTATACTGTGGTGGACTATAGTTGACAACATGCCTTGATATGGTAGAGAAATGAGAACTAGAATGAAAATTAACTGCATCTAAATTTTTTTAAATACTTATGGAAGTTAGGATGTAACAATGATTGTCTCTTTCATTTCAAGAAACAACTTTGACATGATGCATGCATTTTTTGTTGGCATATGTGGAGAGAAATATGAGATTTGGCCTCTATTCCTCAAGGTAATAATGCCTTGAATTCTAAATTCCTCATTGAGATACTTTATTGCAAGTTACAAAAAAGGTTGCAAAGTGTTGTTATCTCACCTCATCAAAACAATGTTGATTCATCAACAGAGGAGATGAATAAGGGTGAAGGAGTTCTGGGTTTCCATTTCTGCAAGCAGCGACTATTAATGAAAGGGTGAACAAATTATTGTAGGTAGAGTGGAAATTTTGATACCCAAAAATTCGTTCTTGAGGACGGAGTGGCAAAGAAAATGATATATATGTATTTTTTAATTTCTCATTAGTTTAAGTTTTCACATAGTTCCCAAGTACAAAGTTATTGGTAGATCATATTTCTTGAAATTAAAGTTCATGAGTAAATTTCTCCTGAGTTCATACATACCAATGCCAAAGTTCATACTTGAATTCCTAATATAGATAAACTTAGATTAACCCTTACACAAGATAATCCTACCATATCTCATTATCACTCGCATAATTTGGAGAGAGGATTTTATGTCTTACATACATATAACTTGGGCTCTAGATTCAATATGAATCCTTTTCAATGCTCTCTTATTCCTTCAGAGAAATATTCATCTTGTAGGTATGTGGGTCAGGTCCTTACTTACCCTTATTGATGTAAATAAATATTTTGTTTTACAGATTATTGAGGTGACACCTCTTGAGGCCTTAAATAACCACATTTTTTTGTCTCAACCTTATTATGGACTTCAATTCCATAATTCACATACCTATTGATAATAAAAAAATTCCAAACAATAGTTTGTGACTCTCTCTAGTATGAGGTGCAATTGGACCTCACAAAATTTGGCATCAGAGGACCATTAAAGTTTTAGTTCATAGTTGTGTGTAACTACTATCTATTGGGCTATTAGCTTTACTAAATGCAAGAATGCAAGAATTCTAACCTATTTGAAAGGCATAAATGATGAGAAAAATTGAGGTGATGAACTTGTAGAGAATTACATATATCCACATTTAAGGATTGTTTATTATAAACCCAGAAGGCATTGCACACTTATCTTATCAAAGAAATAAATAGAATAATATAGGGGCATACTTTTATTATGATACCATTGGTTTAAAATCGTACTATTCGAAGATATTTTGTGATAGAGTTTAGGTTCTAAAAGATCAATGCGATTTTTTCACAAAGTGTCCAATTTTGCAAGACATGACTCAAGTTATTTCGGATAGTTTGCTCATATTTGGTTAAACACGCTATTTTTATATTTTGGAACTCATTTATATGACTTGGTTTAGTTTTTCTACCTATTTATCAAATTCACAATGTGTTTTTGAAAGAAGTGATTTGGAGCTTTCCACAAAAGTATGCCTATGGAGGTAGATGTGCAAACCCAATATTTTGTCGAAATTCTAAGGTTAGCATACATATGTAATCATCATTGTACTAGGATTCCATTATACATAAATTATTTATTTGAGGATCTCTAGAGCTATCTTTTTTCTTACTAAGGATCAATGTAGTTTTCGTTGGGAGGGTCAATTTTGGAAAAAGTTGCATTGGATAATGATGACTTGAACATGATAACATTGGAAGTTTCTAAAAAAACTTACCAAATGTTATGGAAATTATTTATTTTATTTATTTTAGTTTTAATACCCCTAAACTAAATTCATAATGTGCCTATGAATGGATCAAGGATGTTAATTACAACTTTTCATAAAAATATAACCTGGACAAATATTTGAAACCCATTAATTGTCTAACTTTGTTAATAGGTTATAGTTATGGGCACTCCTATCCTATGATTCCATTCCCTATAAATTACTTTATTCTAGGATGTGGGGAGTTATTATTTTTTCTAAAGGCCAACACTGTTTTTTAACGAAGTTGTAGAAATTGTAAAAATATAGCTTAAGTGATTATAGATGGTATATCTATCTAGGAATTTGATAAAAAAATTGATGCTCAAAGTTCAAGACTACTACACTTGGTCCTCAAAAAATCTCATGGGAATGATCTCAAGGCAAGCCCTATAAGGACCTAAGAATCCTTTATTAGTGCAACCAGAATGTTTGGATCAGTCAAGCCCAGGTATGCTCCTTTGTCCTATATAAGCGACTGATTTTCTCTCTCCACAAACTCATATTAAAGCCTAGAATATCCCATGATGGTTTCCTCCTCAGAACAACCTCGAATTAGACATCTGGGACATGGTGTTACCTTAGGGACCAGAATTTCAAAAACTTGTAATGTTTTCATTGTGACAGGTGTGAATTATAATTGTGAAGGGGAGCCACATTTAGTTCTTCCTAATGACCAATGTATTATTACAAGAATTATTTAGAAATCTAATGCAATATGGTCAGAGGAGATGGATTCAGTTGTAGATTTGGTCATGGTGAAGATGCGAAAGGTTGTTAGGTTCATTTGAGTGGCTATTGAGGACAATAAAAGCTGTTCTACTCTAAGGAAGAGCATATTAGACTTATCTTATTTGATGAGAGCTATACACAACAATGGGGCACTAACAAATGCATTTGTGTCTTTCTATTCGATCATAAAAAAGACATCCTCAATGGGTTGTTGTTTTGGTTAGCTGGTGCTGGGGCACAACATAGTGGAGACAATTGGGGATGGCATTCACTGGTGTGAAGGGTCTGATGATTCCATGGACCCTGTGATCCTTTTTCTCTACTTATCTGGTAGTGTGGGTTGCTTTCTTGCATCGGGGTGGCATTGGTTGTGGCTTATGATTATTTTGGTTCCTATTAGATTTTCTTTAGATTATTCCATGGTGTCTCTATTGGTGGCCTTGTGCCATTTTCTTCATGGTTATATTTTGGGGTTTCAAACTATTTGGTAATGGCTTGATGCCTATATTTTATTATTTGAGAGATGCAACCTTTCCTAAGGCTTATTTTATCTATGCCTACACGACTAGTTTTCTAGGTTGAAAGTGGTGTCCCATTGTTTAGGAATTTGAAAGATGCACCCTTTTCTAAGGGTTCCTTTGTAGGATTTCTTGTATAGTTTTCTCGATTGATGAGTGGCTACACGTTGCTTGGGCTATATCTAATGTTTCCCTACGAGAATTATTTAAGGGTTCCGTGTGCCCCATAACTTGTTATCAATTATTTGTATGTTGGGGGTTATTCTGGAACATATGCGATATGCATGATTATGTAAACATATTTTTATTTTAATCTACTAAAATAAGAATTATTTTATTAGAAAAATGTATTGAGAAGGTGACTTTAGTGAAAGGTTTTTAGGAGGTGTTTATCAATGTCTAGTGAATTTAGGCTTATTCGATAGTATCCCACAAACACATATGCTATAGGTTGATTAAGTGGAGACTAAATGCCATGAGCCCATGCTCATCTATTACATGATGTGTCATATAAATATTTATCCATGTGTGTCATATGATGTGCCTATCCATGAAATGGGTTTCAATATATCATGCAATGTGTTTTCTTGTGTCCTCATCTTGATCAGACACATTATATGTGTACCAAAAACTATCTATCCATTGATAAGTGAAGCCCTTATCATGCCAGATGCTTAAGTTAAAATAATTTCTATGCACTAACCAAATTGGCTAAAATTGACAATCTGATAAACATTTTACATTCTATTAGAGAACCAGAGTAAGCAAGGAACATAGGGTAATGAATGTGAACTATAGAAATATTTGCAATGGATCCAATTATTTCTCAACGATCAGACTAAGGTCATGTTTTTCATAAATAAAAAATATATCCTTGGTCATATTCCAAATTCTCAAAATTCCATGTGATTTTCCTCATTACCTCCAATTGACTTCATAAGCTTTGGAAATGGGACACATGTAAATTCTAGAATTGCATGTGTTACATTGTTCATTTCTCAACATGCAACCTCGATAGATTAAGTAATTTGATAAGGGGGATGATTAAGTAAAAAATATTTAAGTTAAATTGCACAAAGACTGATAATTTCTAGTGGAAGCAATGCAATTTTTAACAAGCTAAGAAGCAACACAAGTTTCAACAAGCTAGAAATTCCCTTAGCAGGAACGACACCTAGATGAGGAGTAGCTCTACAGTAGAGTGGCCAAGGCTTCTTCTCAAATGGGACAGTTACATCGAAAAAAATAATTGTGTATCAAGTCCATACAATTCCCTTGATTGGAATGAGCCTTAGCATGGTTAAGGCTTCTTCTCAAATGGGAAAATTAGATTTCAATTTTTATTTTTATGGATCAAGTCCATAGAATTCCCTTAATTGGAATGAGCCTTTTCAATCTATTGGGCTAGCATTTGAACCCATGTGAAGGAATATGGAATAAAATTTCATTGAAAAACTAATGTTATGAACACTCCCACTCACCCCCTTCTAGTGACGCCTTCCACCAATGCCCACCCTCACTGTCCACCCACTTGTTCCCACCCCGCCTTCAACAACCACACCCGTTAGGGTTGGTAATTTGAAATCAACAAATTTTTTTTGTTTAAAGTCCTTTGTTATTGATTTTTTTCCTCTAATTCTTTTTTTGTTTTATGGACTATTGTGGTGTATTTTGGCATATTTCACTATATTCAACTTGATTTCTTATAGCATTTATGGAAATTCGTATTTAATATTTGTATCATAAATTTCCAAGAAACATAACTATCGCATTTGAACACCAATATTGATACCATTATTTCTAAATGTAATAAATTTTCAAGAAATTAATGTTATGCTATCAAATTATAGTTTAAAGACATTTTACTTGTACGTTGCAATTATGACTTATAATATTCTCAATCCAAATAAGATCATAATTACAAGTATTAATTATCTCCTAATAAATCTCATTTGGACTTAGTATACACACTCATAAGGGTGTAAATCTCTAATAACATCTATTATTATTTTTAAGAAATTAACATTCTATATACATTTTGGAAGAAATTAAAAATTAAACACCAACCAGATTTAAGCTTACCAATAAACAAATACCTCTAAACCCTAATATTTTCACTTCTATTCAATATTTTCTATTAAATTTTGAAATCATTACACTCTTACTTCTATATTGTACAATTAAGAAAAATGAATATTTACTATTTTTTTAATGTTCTTTGTATCCTTAAATATGCTCCATTTTTGTATCCATGTTTACTATGCTTTTCGCGGGTAATTACACCAAAGGTCATTTTCGCCTGTCTGTCAAATTAAAAACTGACACATATATTTTTTTCATTTCTCTTTTTATTAACACATATACCATCTTCCATGCCCTATTCCTCACCTCCTTCCCCTCTTCTCCATCTTCCAGTGCCATAACTATCCTCACAACTATGCAAATATCCTCCCTTCTTTCTCCAACATCACCTCGTCTATGGATCACTAGGATCTCTGCATTCTACACAAAACATTATGTGCCAAAGGAGGCATACACAATGGAAGGAGTTCCTTGAGTGATCAACAACACCACTTTTTGCATACATCAAGTTCTGATTCCCTAGAAGCTTCACAGGAGCCTCTAAAGAAGCATATGAAGAAACCTCAGCAACTGAGGGTTCCCAATGTTGCCAATAGCTCTCGATAGACATAATCTAGAGTGCACCATCCAATCCTGGAAGAGGAAATGGATATCCTTTTGGAAGAGGAAATAGATATCCTTTTGGATGGTTTTATCTTAGTGCATCCACTAGCCTATAACAATCGGTTCCTATTTTGTCAGAGTTCACCAAGTCTACTAGATTTGAAGTGCCCTTCATGTCAGAGGAGAAGCTTGGTATTATGAAAAATAATGGAGGGGGTATTATTTTGAAGAATTTTCTGGTAAAGAGAGAATTGTTGGGAGCTCTAGTGGATATGATTTTTATTTCATGCATGGTTCACAGTGGTGGATGGAGTGCTAAATTTGGAGGGCTTATTGTGTATGGTTGACTAGCTCCTCTGTAACTAGAAAATTTGATCTTTGTGTCTTCCTCCTTGGCTATAGATTCCTACAAAAGTGTCACTAGGTATCAAATATGATGATAGTAATAAGAGGAGATTCAAGTTGTTTAATGCTTCCTCAAACCTGTGGGTGATGCATTCCTCATTCCCACCTCGTTCAACTACCATGGAGGGGCGACAGAGGTCATTTAAGGATTCTGAAGGAGGCTTATGCAAGATTTACCAAGGTAAATCATAGTGGGGATGGAGATCGAGGATATTTTGATCTCTTTATGACATCTGTGAATGAGACTAGGAAGAAAGGAAGGGGTCTAGAGAATTCCTTATCCCACTGAAGGCTCACCAAGCTGTTATCCACTAATGATGAGGATTTTCCATAGTGATGAGGAGCCCTAAAAATCGAATCTCGTGGAGTCTTTTTCATCAGAATTAGAAAATGGCATACCTGCTTGTCATGAGGAGGTCAAGAGTTCATTTCCTGAGAAGCCTAGGGTGAGAAAATGGTGGATTTTGAAGGACATTTTGTTTATGAGTGCAAGGGAGGGATGGGACCAGGGATAGCATGGGATTTGGGGTTTGTCTATTGCCCCTAGAAAAGTGATATGAGAGGCATGGGAGTGTTGAAAAATATAAACAGTTGAGACACAATAAGAAAACTTCAACTTTACGGACAAAGAAATTAAAGGCTTTAAATAGTTCCAATGTTAAATCAATTTCAAGTAAGAGGCAAGAGGATCTAGGAATTATACTGTGAATCCTCAATCTAGAGGAAGTTTTACCAAATCTATTAGGAAGATGCCAATTTCACTTCACGAGCTCCATTATACTGCCAATAGGGAACAATATGAGGAGCTTAAGAAAAAGGCATTTTTGCGTTATAGATAGCGCTTTTTCCTTATAGACAGGGTTTTCTTGGGTTTTTGGACTTCACTTCTAAAGGTTATACTTCCATGAATGGATTGACTAGGACCTTGAACATTTTATCTTGATTAGTTATCCCCAAAACGTGGATCTGGAGCAGGTCACATTGCCCATTCTCAGTAATGAATTGTTTGTGCCTATTTTATTTTATAATTTCCACATTGAAATTTTGTTTCTAATTCTTTTTATGTTTTCACTTAAGTGCAAGCCATTCAGGGCTAGCCGAATTTTACTTCTTGAAAATATAGTAATTAGGCCACATAGAATACGATATCATTCAACCTACAATAGTCATTTTAGATCTTTCTAGTAGATAGACAATGTGTGGATCTTGGTTAAAAAGAGGACTACTGAAGATCCCGTTGATAGAGTAGTGGGGAAGTTGTCAAAATCTATCATTTTTAAGAAATTTAGAGGTAATGATGTGTAGTGTGTTGAAAGATAAACTCGTGAAGGAAATTTGGGGGAGAAAACAAAGCTACTAATTGCTAGCATAAGATTTCCATTAATTGGAGAAATTCTCAAAAATATTTCTCCATTGAAGACCTCCGATGGTGGTCCCTGCCTTCAAGAAAGATTTTCAAGGTATCAAATTTAGTTCTCTGTAGTTTTGCATTGGTGCACGCATATTAGTTTTTTTTTTCAATTTGTTTATTCATGTCGCTGTGCATTTGAGATAGAGTGAAAATATTTCTTGTGTATTCAAATAATGAATATCTGTGGAAACATACTCAAAATCCACATATTTGGGAAGACTACCATCATAATGGATAGTGTAGAAACAAGCCAATCTGTTTTCCAAAGGTTGGTTGTGCAAGAGTTCTTATTTGTATCTTCATATTCTTGATGGGTTTACTTGTATCTTCATGGGTGTAAGTTGTTGTCCTCTGTGTTAGAGAATGGTTCATAAATAAAATTCCTCTTGTCAAGCAAATCTACTAAGTATTGAAGAAAACAAGTGCTACCATTTCTCTAGATATTCTCGAGATTAGACATCATATATTGTGCTTTTTAAAAACATGTTATTGGCATGTTAAATTGTATAACTCCCTTTTAATAGGTACGTATTCATGTCTTCGTCTTACTTTGTGAATCATAAGCATGATGTGGTCTTTTACATTTCTTTTAGGATTTAGCACATTTACATTTTAGAAACATGTTTTATTGTATAATCAAGTATTAGGCCTGGAAAATAGCAGATCGCTAACACTAAAGAAATATTTTTTCCTCTAATTTATATTAAGATTTCAAGAGATTATGCATTGATGCTTTCAATATTGGTAATATTATTTTCTTATACCTATTTGAAATAGCAGAAAATATATCTAATTTAATTTCTCAAGATTTTCCATAGATTGAAATATAATGGATTCCTATCCTTCCATTCAATGAGATAAGAATTGTTCAAATACAATAAATTTGTTGATACATGCATTATTAATTGAAAAGTTGAAGTATTATTGTGGATAAGGTGTTAATTTGTTAGTGTTTTGTTAGAAAGTGTTTTTAAAGCTTATACATGGCTTATTATTTGCATACCAAAACACAAGGGCCTTTAAAGAGGTTGCAATTATTTGTCATCAACATGTAGGGGAATATGCCTTTGGTTTTATTACATCATCACGTGTCCTTCAAGTTGTTTATTATGCTTTATATATCCTTGAATATGCTTTTGATATCCTTGAAGTTGAGTTAATACTGAAGCATTCCACATGAATGTTGAAATTGAGTGACAAATGGAAACGTTTCTTGCATATCTACAAATTGATATCTATTTGGAGATTATCATTATTTCCATAAATAAAAATCCATGTTTATTGGTAAACATGCAATGTATTTTGAAATGTTATAGTTTAAATAAATATTATTTCAATTTGTATGGAAGATAGTTCTTACTTTTCTCCCATTGTCATATGCAGGTTGAAAGTGGAGATGAAGAACTCTGCAGTGTCCATGTTCCAATGAATCACCTATATATTGGTGACATTTTCCTTGCTACGTCTCAATACATTATTTGACCCAACTTATTTGTTTGTGAAGGAATAGGTTGGTAGTTGTGCATTTTTCTTTCATTACTGTTATTATTAGTGGTGTATATGTTTCCATGATATATTTCATTATTTTTTGGATTTTGCTTCATAGATATAGGGATGATGCTTTAACAACTTTTTACTTCCAAAACATGTTCTTCCCATTCTATTTTACGCTATAGTTTACAATAAAATTAGCTATCCATCCTTACTACCTTGGAGGCATGTTTTGTGACTTTGTATCCCAACATCATTGGAGACCTACATCATGAATTCATATATTGTAGTGGAAAGTAATAATAGGAGGAAGGAGAAAGTTATTAATATGGAATGGAATTCCAACATAGGGATACTATATTGTAGTAGTGAGACTCACAATTCTTATGAGCATCACATAGATAACAACCACAAACCAAAGAGGGCCCACAAGGCATGACACAAAAATCACTTAGTGATGTTAATGGTAGAGTGAAGGAGGATGTTATAACAGTAGGGACCTGCACTCCAAAGGAATGGAATCCCAACATGGGAATATGCCACTTTGGTAATGAGACTTTAAACTATTTAAAACACCGTATACATAGTCACTATTATTATTTTTTCAAAGGAAAATATCATGGGAATCCAAGGGATTCTTCCCCAAATTTGTGGATGATATCCCTTGTAAACTTGTTGACATACACTTGTTTGTTTAACCTACGGGGGTTTGGTTTGGAGATTCAGAAGAAAATGAGCAACTGTTGGAATGCCCCATTTTAGGAGTTTTAAGAATTTACAATGCGGTAGATGTATAAGGCTTTCACTTTATTTGTCTTTGTAGAATGATGTGATTTATTGTGGTTTGATTGAGTAGGCATGTGTGTTTAGGTCAGGTTATTGATTTAGGATGACATGATACATTTTTCTATTTTGTATGCCCTTATCGTTAGCTTTGAGCAAGAATAGTTGTGGAATTGGATGGCCTATTATTTGTTGACAAATTAATGCATATTTAGGGGGGGAACTGACCATGTTTGAGTGTGAATGAGACAAGTTCTGAGGCCGGGTTTTATATATGGACTTTATATATTGTACATATGTAGCAATGGTATCCCTTTGTCTATATTTTCTCCTTTTTCTTTGCCAAATAGTGTGGGTGTTTCCCAAGATGCTTATTGCATGATAATCCTTTGCAATATTAGTGTTGGGGTCAATGATATGTTGGTTCATTTTATTATGAGATATGATTTATGTGCTTCCTTTAATTGTATGCAAAATGGAAAGTCCTCAAGATTGGATGGTTTGCCTTATGAAGTCTCTAAGTTCATTTGGGACTTTATTGGGGATCATATTTGTTGTTTAGATTTAGATTTTTCTCTAGGTTCCATTTTGAGTTCCTCAAGTGTCAATTATGGCTTGATGAAGCCTATTCCTAAGAATGAAATGAGAGACTCTATAGGTGGTTGGTAGGTTATTACTTTTCTTACAATTGCTTACAAATTTGGGGCAAAGGATTTTTCTTTCAGGTCCTTGTGAGTTTCAAAATATGTAGTACAACTGAAGTGGACTAGGTTTGTCGAGGGGTCTGGTCAGCCTGGAAGGCAATGGCATGGGCCAGAGAGATAGGGAAACAATGCCTTAAGTTGAAGATTGAATTTCAAAATCCTATGATCGAGTTGGTCGTTCTTTCATCTTTAAGATACAATGATGTTCTTACGCTATGATTCATAATGTGTGGGTATAATGAGTGATATTTTCACCAATCCCTTGGCCTTCATTTTGTCTTAAATCCTTATCCCTATGGATAGTGTTACATTATTTTATTTAACGGGGCCATACTTTTGTGCCTTATGAATGAGAAAAAATTATTCCCAACATAAAACTTCAATGTGTTAACAAAAACAAATAAGGAAGTATATATATATATATATATATATATACCAACATAGGAGCCCATAACTACGAAAATTTCCTCGCCTTAACTTTCTTTTTAGCTAGCTAATGCTCTGCTCTGGAAAGAGTTATATCAAACTTGACCAGATACAAAATTTCATAAATATCTTCGAATTGAGTATCACACACAAATTCATTGTGTCATGTTTACAGAGTAATACATCAAAATTTTGAGTGATCTGTCATGAATCAATGAGATGAAAAATATATAACATATAGACATTGTCGTGATTAATATCAAACTATTTAAGAAGAAACTTTTCATATTTTAGAAATAGGAAAAGGTTATCTCTGCAGTGAAGATGACCTATGAATATGATAAAAAAACTCGAGAATCTTATATGGGGATAACTTCTAAGAATATTTTACAAATTTGTGTAACTATTTCTATAGAAATCCAAATATGATGAGTAGCGTCAATGTGATGGAATATGAAATTTAATTTATATTCTACATATAATTATATCCATTTTTCCCAAATATAATGTTTTACAAAAAATATGAATTGAGGAAAGAATAACTAGTGATAAAATTAAAAACATATGTTTTTAATTCATGAAGAATTTGTTATATGGAAAATAAGAAATGAATCTTGAGAGTTAAAAGGAAACATAGTTTTCCTTGATGCTAACAAACATGTTTCCATGTGACCTACAGTAGCTATAAAAATAAACACTTGAAAATACATGAGTGTTTATAGCATCAATCATTGTGATTTTCGAGGTACTGCATGTGTACATCTACTTGATCAAACAACAAAAAAAATGGGTGTGATATTTTGAAGTCATGTAGGCTCAGGATTCATTTTAAGTAGAATATTATATTTAATAGGGACCTACAAGCTCTTTCTCCTTGAGAAGGACAACCATGCTATAAATTAGCTTGCCTACTTGGCCTATAAATCAACTGAGCAAGTTTGATAGGAGGTGATTGAATTTCTTATTGAATTTTATGTTAGACTCAATTCATAAGTAAAAGGATTTTGTTTAAAGAAAATGAAGTATGTTTATAGGAATGGCCAGTCAATATAGAATTTGGAAATTCTATAAATAAACACCTGTGACTATCTTTTCTTGGTTATCGCCAACAGGGATAGACCTTAATGCAAGCCTTGAGACAAAAAATTATAAATTTATAAGTTCTATGGAGTGGGCTGCTGTATAAAATTATGGTATGTAAGGATTCAATAGATATTCCATAATATCTATAATATGTATTGCTTTTTATCATGTTTTAACTACTCGAGTATGGCAGAGAAGGGCATATGATTCCTTGGGTTGTGCAGGCTTAGGGGAAAGAGAGATGGTGGGATAGAATTGATGTAGGAGTTAACATACTATGATTTGATGGGAAATTTGGCCATCTGAGAGGACTATAGCTAGCCATAGGATAAACCTATCCTTATGGACTCACCATACCATTTTCACTAAAAAGTACATCTGTGACCAGATGAAAGACCCAGTTTCCTTGATGGCCCATGTAGCGAATTAAATATAAGAAACCCAATTGTGCTTCTAAAATAGGCAAATTTTCATCCTATTTCAAGGATTTTTTTTCTACATCCCCACAGATAATGATAAGTATGGAAACCAAAACTTCCTCCTCTTAGACACAAGTGTCTTTTCTAAAGGCCTTTTATAAAACTTATTTTCCATGGAAGCTTTCATGCTCAACACCTAACCCAATGATGTTATTGAAATGACAAAAATATTTTATTGCTCATTTCTATTGTCCAAATCATTTGGATCTGAATATGCATGGTTCTTCCAATTACTGACTCGGTTGTGTGGCACACCATATCTCTTCACCGCGGTATCTAAATCACCAACTTTTATATGCTATCCATTTCGTTCTCTCCATTTTTTGAGCTCATCCTCAACTATCAATTTCACTGCATTTTCCCTCTTTACCTTAGCTGAGTAAACTTGAAGAGCCTCCCTCCTTACTATTATCTCTTTATTTTCATCTTCCAATATCTTCAATATTTCCCATTAACTATCCTTGGATGCATCTATTTTGGTTACAACAACTGCCACTCACGTTTCAACGAGTTCCTTAGCTTCACATGCCTAATTGTTCAATGCAAAGTACTCATTAAATGAAAGTGTAACTGATAGAGTCATGGCCTCAGAATATGGAACAATTGACTCACTCTGCTTCATAGCATCAATCCTAGAAAGAGTGAATACTTCCGATCCCCGAGCTTCTTCTACCATTTTTATAGTTGCTTGTAGCCTACTCGCTACAGTTCTAGTACCAACCTCTCATTGTGCAACTTCTTCCTTTTCTTTGCACATATCCTCTCTAAATTCTTCAACTTCAATCTTGGATTTATTTGCCTCAACAATTTCTCTCTATAAAGCTCTTGAAATTTCTTTCATAGATTTCTCGGATTGCCTCTCTCCATCTTCCCATGATTTAAATCCTTGTCTTTCTTGATTCAATCCAGCTTGCAAAGAAGCAACTACTACATAAAACTTTTCTACCCTTTCATGTGTTTCTTATAGCACTCCACTTTCTCTCTCCAACTCTTCTTTGAGTGGCTCAATGGAACCTACTAAATAAGTTACCTCCTCTATGGCTTTGTTTATATTCTCTCTCATCTTCTCTTGTTCTACTAGATTTATATATTCTACTTTAGTTCTCTTAACCTCTTGAATTTTTGCAAGATACAAGTCATCGAGTGCTTTAGAGTGGGTTTTTACACATCATTTTGTCATTGCCCCTATACTCCTGGTTCCAAGATCTTGGATGACCTCTACAGTGAACCCTAAATGCTTTCCCATCATGAAGAAACTCCCATTATGTCCCTCCTCATGAGCAAAACAATTCCCTTTTGCATCATTTCCAAAAACTCTTTTCTTTACCCCATTCTACAAGACTAGTGTTAATGAACTGTGTCCTCCTTGCACTGATATGGAGGGATTACAACTGTCCCTAGTGCTAATCGAATCGAATGAGCCCTTTCACAGTCGTGCGAATCCTCTTTTCGAAATATTTTTAAATATGGAGTCGAAGCTTCCAACTCCAGAAGCTTTGTAAAACAAATATGGTAAATTGTTAGGCTGGACAGATTCGAGGAGGTTAGTTTGGGCTCCTTTCCCCTATTAGGATGAAACTAATCAAAGAGATAAGGCCTTCTCCCATTAGAAAAAGAAACATGTCCCATCCATCCAGGCTATATAAACCTTTAATTTTCCCAAGCAAAAGCTAGTTTTTAGTTTTGAGTTAGAATAATCAACAAGACATCAATAGTCTGAAGTTTCATAGTGTATGTTTGTAGGAGAATAGTTTGTTTGATCCAAGTGGATATTGGTGGCCACCCACTAATTCGACTTGGATCCACTCGAGTGCTTCGTGCAGTTTTTTTCAGTTTCCTTAATTATAGCACAATTTACTATTTGTAGTAGTTTTTCGGGTCCTAAACTTCCGGAGCCGTTTTGAGGCCCTAAACAACGTTTTTTGGGAAATCTACCGCCAACAATTTTTTTTGACTAAACATCGTCTTTTCCGTTGTAGTCCTCGGAGAGATATTTCCAACGGGCTATCATGGATGTCAAACAGAGATACGACGACCAATTCGCAACCCCGGGAAGTTGATGTACCAACTTACCCAAAAAGGGGCCCACAATTTGGCGTTTCATCTTCCAGGGTTAGGTTTTGGAATGTGAAGGGTTTTTCCATTGTTTCTCAACAATAAATAGGCCTTCGAGCCTCATTGTAACACAGTTCAGAGGCATGTAGCCACACATCTCTTCTCAGAGATAAGCTACCATCGCCCTAGCTGGTTTATTTCCATTTCTGGTTGTAAGCATATTTTAGTATTTTCCATTAATGAAATGAAGTATTATTTCTGCTGCATCTTTGTGTATATGGTTATCTCTGTAATTTGTTGCATTCCTGTTTAAGTCTGGATCACTTTCCCTCCAAAGAAAAGAGAAAGAAAGTCAGAAAGAGCACCCCCTTCACCTAGATTGGGGGAAATTTGTTCAAACTTGGCCCAGATCAAATCTTAAGAAGGTATCTAAGGGAAGAGGAAGTCTTTGACATCCTTTTGAACTATCATGATGGGCCTTGTGGAGGTCACTTTGTAGCAAAGAGGACAACATTCATAGTGTTGCAAACAGGCTATTATTGGCCAACTCTTCATTAGGATTTGAAAAAGTATATTAGTCAGTGTGATCGGTGCCATAGGATGGGAAGGCATACTCCAAGAGATGAAGTGCCCCTACAACCTCAAGTGACTTTCCAGCCATTTGACAAGTGAGGCATGGACTTCATTGGGCCTATGAACCCTCCTTCAAAGAAAAAATAACACATCATTGTGTCACTGATTATTTGACTAAGTGGGCTGAACCCAAAGCAGTTAAGGTAGCAACAAAAGAGAATGTGGTTGAATCCCTAAGGGAGTATATTCTACAAATTTGGGTGGCCTAGAGAGCTAGTCATAGACCAAGGCAGCCAGTTTACCTCCAGCATGATTGAAGAAATGTTCAACCATCACAAAATCAAGCATAGGACCTCCACTCCTTATCATCCACAAGCTAATGGGAAAGTGGAGCTGACCAATAGGGCACTGGAGAACATATTAACCAAGGTAGTGAGTAGCAGGAGGAAGGATGAGGAAACGAGACTAGTTGAGGCCACTTGGGCCTATAATACAACATGGAAGACCACCACTAGATTTACACCCTATGAGCTGGTTTATGTTAAAAAGGTTGTGTTTTCCATTGAATTTGAATATAACACATTGAAGATGGCAGCCCAACTAGATTTAGATCTCAGTCATGCACATAAAGAAAGGTTGTTACATTTGAATGGCTTGGATGAATTCAGTATGTAGGCCCTCCTACATACACAAATAGTTCAACTTCAGAGGAAGATTTGGCACGACTAGCACATCAAGGAGAAGCAATTTCAAGAAGGAGATTGGGCATTGTTATATGATTCCAACTTTAAAGACTTCAAGGGCAAGCTAAGGACAAGATGGCTCGGATCTTATGTGGTGGAAAGATGCCATGACAATGGTTCAGTGCAAATCAGAACTATTGATAAAGAAGCCATTCCATTGCTAGTTAATGGGCATAGATTGAAAACGTACAAGAGGCCTTTATCAAAACAAGAGTTCATTGACAGTATCAATAAGACAGTGATGATGGTAGAGAAACTTCTAGCTCCTCCCTCATCAGGCCACAGAAAATGGAAAAAGAAAAAAGAATAAGGATTCAGGTGAAAACCTCCATGAGGCACCTCAGTCCCATCTTTGGGTTGAAAACCTCATAAGGTGGCCCAAGGATGGGAAAAATGAAAAAGAGTAAGAAGATCCCTGGGTGAAAACCTTCCTTGATCCGCCCAGGGTAATTATCTAGGCTAAAAACCTCTCTGACGCAGCCTAGGTGTTTTCTTTAATATATACTACTATATAATAATATATATATAAAATACTATAATATATATATATATATATATTCTATATATAATATTATAATATATATAATATATAATATAATAATATAAAGTATATATATAATATATATATATATATATATATATATATATATATATAATTATATATATATATATATTATATAGATTAGATATATATATATAATATTAATATAGATATATATATATATATATAATAGATTATTATTAATATACATATAGATATATATATATAACTAAGAAAAAAAAACATAATTGTTATTTGCAGGTGGGTGAAGAAGACAAGCAAGGAGAAAAGAGGAGATCTATAGGGAACCCTACCTCACATATATTCATCTCCTCCACTCCTTACCATGCATCCCTCCATCAATTCTATTGTTTTTCACTTCATTGCTTCAATTTAGGTGAAGATGGTGTTTTCTAACAGAATCGCCTCAACCATTACCGTCATCTTGCATCCACATACACTCCTACTCCCTTTGTCCATTCATTACAACATCCTCACAACACCAACCAGCAACATGATCAAGAAATTATAAGGGATACACCAAACATTTCCAATTATAAGGGATACACCAAACATTTCCAAGTGGTAATCTAAGAGCTACACAGCAGCAGCAACATCAAATCCAAGAGCTCCATAGCAGCAACAACATCAGATCCAAGAGCTCCATAGTAGTAGAAACAACATCAAATCTTCAAACATAGACACCTTCAAAAGCTAATAAACCATCAACAAGCAGTAGAGGAGGAAGAAGACTGAACATCAACAATGCCTCTGATCTTTGACAATTGCAACATGGCATCAAGACCATAGGTAAATATCCCACTCACTCATTCATATGCATCATTTGATCAAAAGTTGTAAAGGTTAAGAGGTAGTTGGTTTATAAGCGAAAAGGTGGAAAAAATGAAATTATTTAATAAGGCAAAATAGAATGCAAGAGTCCATAGATACAATATTGTTATGGAAACCATTTGAGAATGCTCAAAGAAATAAGATTTCGGGTAGAAACACCAGCACATCAAAGACTCAGCATACCCTATTTCTTGATGAAATCACTCATAGACTCCAGCAGCAAAGTAAAGGAAGGAAATTCCCAACAGTTAGTTCACCATAGGTTGATCAGGATCCTCATTGAGGATGCCCTCTGAAACCTTAGGATCCCTATAAAAAGGCCAGTCATCAGAGACTCACCAGCAGAGGCTGACATCGAAACCATCATCCATGATGTTAGTCCTTTTGTCATTGAGGAGGAGGAAAACCAAGAAGAAGATACAGAGCTAGATGGGATGAGATGAATAAAGAAGAAACTAATACAGAGGAACATGTTGAAACACAAGGAAGATGATGCTAAAACAAAAGAAGAAACTGATGGAGATGAGAAAGAAAAATGAAAGGAAGAAGACAAGAAAAACAAAGAGGATAGCTGCAAGAAAAGGAAAACCAGCTAGCATGTCTGGCCAGCCTCTCATTGGAGGCCATACAGTGTAGAATGCCAGCTAAATCCTATACTCTTTACCCCATAGAACAATGGCTGCAATTTCATATTAAAACACTAGCTTAAAGGGGCACCATGCCATTTCAGGACTGCAGACAGATTATTGATCTTTGTGATCAAAGTGCACTAGAGGATATTGCCAAAATGGCTGAGTGTTTCTTGCACAATATGGCCCTCACATACATGAATATTCAGGATCCTAATGCAGAGCTAGAAGATTTGCAATTAATGGTATTGGCATCATGGATGAACCATGAGAAGTCAAGGGCTATAGATATGAAAAGAATATTGGCTCTAGAGAAAAATGAACCTCTTTTTCATCAGAGCTGAACAATCAAATCCCATGGCCCTAATCAGCACCCATAATCTAATTGCAAATGATCCTCAGCTGGCACTTCGATATCTTGCTGCTCAAGAGCAAGAAATTTCACATTTTGAAAATATGTTTAGGCTACTAACATATGATAATACACATGTCTGCTAAAGGAAATGGAACACATTGCCACACAGCTTAAAGATCAGATAATATCACTCCCCTCAAAGGTTGAGAGAGGCACTCAACAGGACACCTATGTATAAGCAATCAATGCAAAGGTTGAAGGTCAATTTAATGGCCTAAAAATCAATCCACCACCACTCCTAGGTATGCTAGAAGGTGTTAGGTAAACTTGACTCAGGATAGAGTCAAAAGTTGACGAGGTTAAACAGTGATGGTTTTGGGGCACATGGTATTGTGCACCCATGGTATTCTGCCTGTGGTATTATATGTAATGGAGCCAATAAAAGGCTGGAAGGACTTCATTGTAATGCAAGGGCCTGGAGGTGAGCGGTGAAGGCTCACTTGGCCGTATTGGCTAGGGTTTTGGCCAAGGATAATGAAATTTAATTATGATTGGGTTTTTCCCCGGATTTGGGGTTTTCCCGGATAAACATGTGTATTCATGTGTTTATAGTTATTGCTAGTCATTTTTATATTTGTTTCTCTCAGTAATTCTCCGTAATTAATTTTTGTTCTTGGGTAAATTTCTTAAACAATTGGTATCAGAGCCAAGTTGGCTTGAGAAGAATGTATTTTGTTGCCAAGGGTTTGTATTGGCTTGGTGAATGAAGGGAATATGATTTGTTGCACTGATGCTATGGATATAGATCAACCAAACAAGAAGCATTGCATGTTATCACGCTCCAGATCTAGATCAAGGCTTCCTGGTGAAGTCACCCCAGGCAAGGGTTTCAAGGATTCATCTCAGAAATTAAAGGTAGTTAAACTTGGCAAGAAGGCAGCAAAGAAACAAAACAAGGATGCCCGCAATTGAGAGAAGATGGGTCAGAATAGCAGCAGTAATAAACCAAAAAAACAATTAATGAAGTCAAAATTATTGCATGTAAATGGGCATACTACTGTAAGACCTGGTAAGGCACGTGTACCCCTTGGTGATCACCGCTAAAGTCTGGGTTAGACCTAGGTGATAGGGGGGATGTTGGGTTAACAATACCCCACGTAAAAACTTTGAGGGGGGTAAGAGCTAGAGTGAGCGGGATTGTCTCACTTACCAAGTTTGGCTGGAGTTAGTCAAGGAACCCCAAGTCAAGTTTAAGGGGGAAAATTGTTAGGTAAACTTGACTCAGGATAGAGTCAAAAGTTGACGAGGTTAAACATTGATGGTTTTGGGGCACATGGTATTGTGCACCCATGGTATTCTGCCTGTGGTATTATATGTAATGGAGCCAATAAAAGGCTGGAAGGACTTCATTGTAATGCAAGGGCCTGGAGGTGAGCGGTGAAGACTCACTTGGCCGGATTGGCCAGGGTTTTGGCCAAGGATAATGAAATTTCATTATGATTGGGTTTTCCCCAGATTTGGGGTTTTCCCGGATAAACATGTGTATTCATGTGTTTATAGTTATTGCTAGTCATTTTTATATTTGTTTCTCTCAGTAATTCTCCGTAATTAATTTTTGTTCTTGGGTAAATTTCTTAACAGAAGGGAGAAAAGAAGAAGAGGAAAAGAGGCAATGGGAAGAAGTAGAAAGGAAAGTAGGCTTCTATCAACAAGAAGAAGAGACCACAACGGAAGCATGGGATGTTAGAGAGCCTACCAGAGCCATGAAGGACATGGACATTGACTAGGTTGCTCAGAGGATAAGAAAAACTTTCAGTAGGGGGGTGATGATAAGACTCATCATTGAGAAATTATATGGGCCTTAATTGGCTTTAATTCACCTCCTAGCTTAGTCAAACCAACTATTCTCACAACTTATTGCATAATTTTGATTATATTTTGTTTATGAAATGAGTTAGAGTTGGATATTTGGCTTTGTGGTCTATTGTGCATGTAATGCAGGAATAAAGGGGTAAAAGCAAGGAAAAATGCAGGTATAAAGTATAAAAGCAAAGAAATATGGAAAAGACCTTGGAAAAGACTCAAATGGGACAAGGGAGAGTAACTATAGGAGGTAAATCCTCCTCATTTACTACCCCTCCATTCAAATATTCCACCATCAGCTCGGAGTGCACATAACCATCACTTTGAAGACTAAAAGACAACCAAGCATGTGAAAAGGACATAAAACAATTTATCTTTAGTTGGGAGCTAAGCCTCCCTAATGAGAGGGAAGTCATTAGAGACTTCAGATGTATAAATAGAGAGGCTTAGGACCTCATTAGGATTTAGAATTCTATTGTAAAACTCTGTTTAATTTCTAAGTTGCAAAGACTTGTGATAGTTTGCTCTGCAATCCATGGTTTCTACAATAAGAATGAGTTCTGTTTAAGCCAGCTCCGAGTTAACTTCGAGGGCTGAAGCTCTTCGGTTAGGGCTCGACCCAAGCAACCAAAACCCCTCTTTACTATACATTTATGCTAGCATAGAGTTTTGTTCTGTTCATTTTTTTAAGTAGCTTCCTGGTTCTATTTACCTGCTTAAATAGCTTTTTGGTTTATTTGTTAATTTTCTTAAATAGATTCATGGTTTTTTATTGGTTATTTTCTGAAGTAGAATTCTGGTTCTGTTCATCTGCATTGTGCTTCAGTTTACTTTCATTTCTACTTTCTTTCAGTTTGCAAGTTATTTAAAAGAAAAAGATCACTATCATGTTGTGTGCAGGTGTCTCGGCCTCATCTCCTCCCTCTGGGACCATGACATGAGGAAGGGACCCTCCAACAACCCCAAAAACACAGTCTCTAGTTCTCACATGGGCTATATAGTTCACAGTTTGACGCAGTTATTAGTTCACCATCACTGGTTCTCTCTGTCCTTTTCATTTGAAACAGCTTCCAGCACGTTGCTCATCCATCGCTTCATCTCTATCCGATCACCAACAAACCTTCACAATCACCATCTGATTCACTGTTTTCTCCAACTGATGCCTCGCATGGTGTACACCACTCACTTCATGAACTTTAAGTCCCCATCGTCGATCTACGTCGCCTGATCCAATGGTTGTCGCTTCACTCGATCGCCAACTAGCTTGGCTGATCTCCAACGTTGATCAACCCTACCTGATCCAACAGCTATTGCGTGATATCGCATGGATTTCTGTCTGATCATTATCCGCCCAAGGGCATGCAATGGGAGTGGTTTATCTATGCTACATGTTGCCCAGTTAGGCTAATCACGCAAAATTTTAGAAAACCACTTATAGCTTTGAGGACGCGCGATAAATAACTTACCACCCTCTAAACCCGCTCTATCATTTCCGCACGTTTCTTTTGCCTGTGATCTAATTTCCACCGTCCATCTGTTGATTAATCATGGTCGTCCATCTCTTGACTTAGGCCTCCATGATATAATCTCAGTCATCCATCTTCGGTTAACCCAGTTCATTCTTCTATCCACTCAACCACCACGATATAATCTCCACCATTCATCCTATTAGTTAACATTGTTCGCCCATCTATCCATGTAACCTCCTGCGATCCAATATCCACTATTCATTTTCCTTTCACCCGACTAATCCAATGGTTCTTATGCACTTTTTCTCCCTCACATTCTCCTTTGACTGATTTCGACCTTCGAGTGCTTTTTCCGCGTGAAACCCGATTTAGCCTAAGTTTCTTTGTTACACCTTAGTCTATTTTTGATGCTCTTTACTTCCACAACTTAGATAATTAGCATTAGGTTAGTGTTGATCTTTCAATTCTGCTTAGCATAACTGTTTAATTGGTTAGTAGGTTATGGTGTAAGTTTAGCATTTTATGTTGTTTTCTTCATTATTGCAGTAGAGTAGCTCTCTCTTAGAATAAGCTTTCTCCCATTCCATTAAAGAATTAAGCTTCTTCTGACTCTATAGAAGTTTGTCTTGGAACCCCTGGGTCTCTTTCTAGACAAACAGTGACAACAGGCAGGACCTTCACTTCTACTTGTTCATATAGCACTGTCACCTCCAAGTTTGTATGAAGCCTGGGTTGATAAGTAAATTTGGTAGCCCTGGGAGTTGCAGCATATTGTTGCAATACCTAGGCTCATCAAGAAGGTTCTCTCTAAAGAAAAGTAAAGAAGCTCTAATTTTCTAGGGAGAAAGTGTCGAGGAGATAAGTGCCAAAAGAAAGAGGTCCATGTGAGGGAAGTTATAGTGTAGAAAGAGAAAGGATTTGACTTATGCTTGGAGGATATCCTAGTCAAGGGTCTAGGGTTTGGCAGTTGTGTTCTTGTTATTTTGTTTTGGTAGGAGTTTGATGAAACAAACACATTAATAATAAGAAGAAGATAAATTTTCAAAGTGAATCACAAATTGTTATCAAGTGTGAAGAACATTAATAAACACCATTGCCCTCCATTCTTCAACATGTAGAGTAATAGAGTAGGTTTGTGTCTTGTGATTTTGATTAAAGCTTCATGAGCAGCTGTGTTCTACATTTTGAATATGAAATAATTTATCCCCTCCTCTAGTCTTGGAAACCATTTAGTTTGGTTCCTACGACATCCCTCACCCATATGAATGAGAGTGTTTCAACTCTAATGGTACGTATAACAACTAGGTACAACCCATAATCAACTAGGCAACATTGAACATAGTAAGGATCTACTTGACGTTATCTAATTAAGGGGAGATCACATATTACTAAAAATGAGTAGTCATTTATAAGGATAAATGGATAAAAAAAAATTCCTTAACCAAGATGGGACAAATAAGAGAGACTTCCTTCTCTTATATTACCCCCTGGTTATTGTCCCCATAAAGTGAGACTATTCAACAAAAATATTAAAAGTAGGAGGTATAACTATCACCTCAAAGGAAACAGGATGAGGAGAAGCATTAAATATATCTACCAAAGGATCTCTTAAAAATGTCAATAATAAAATCTAAGTGATATTAGGAACAATGCCTATTTAATTCTAAACCAAAGATTAAGGTTATTTAGGATGATGAAGCAATTTGGATTCTTTATGTGGTGGCTTTGTTGGTTGACCACTAACCATTTTCACTTTAACAATGTGGTGGTTTTTTATGAGAAATAATCAATTTGATTTAAACAATGTAGTGGTTAGGATGACCACTAGCCAATTTGATTCGTACAATGTGGTGGTTGTGATTTATTTTTAACCAATTTTACATTATTAATTTACTCCCCCTACCTTGAAGGTGTAAGAGAGAACCTTTTTATGAATATGCTCCCCCCTTGAGGTGTGGAGAGTCTCATCTTTAATTTTATTTTTTTTTAAATAAAAAAGAGTATCTATATTGTATAATATTTCACTTGGTTTGCAAGAAATACATAAGGCATTGTAGAGCTAATTCATCATAATTTTCCAATCATATTCTCCTTTCCAATAGGAATACATGATTTTCCGGAAGAGAATATATCCAAGCAACAAAAATCCCATACATCTTTTCTTGATTATTTGTCATATGACCAAGAACACATGAGTACTTGACACTTTGTCTTCCTCAAGGCCATTGTTGGCTTAGAGGATCCTGACCGAAGTTTAGAGGTAATTGCACCAAACAAAACCCTACACTACTGGCCCTTTTGGCATCAACCCGCATAGCATAGGTTAAATTCTCACCTGAAGAAATATGGGGGGATGTTGGAAGCAAGTTTCCACATTCAAAGATCAGTGTGATGTCTTTTATCGCCCTATATGTGCCTTCGCACAGACCTATAAGCCCCTAAGGCTTGGTATGACAACTTCACATAAACAGCACAGACCTATAAGCCCCTAAGGCTTGGTATGACAACTTCACATAAATAGATCTTAGACCTTCGCGAAGGTCTATGATAAGATTTTGCGTACCCATAATAGACGAATCTCCCACTTACGCGCACCATAAAGCAACCCTATATTTGATTTCACATAGATCTATTTAAGATCTTAATAAACATAACAAAACATATTATAATCCTCGCGTAAATACTTGACATGCATTGTGATTAGTTAAAATACATATCCAATAAAGTTGCGCATCAATACATCAATATTTCATAAAGACATTTATTCCATCACAACATATATTGTGAACATAAATAACAAAACAAAATAGATAAACACATGAATTTATCCAATAGTATTCTTTATTGATATTCAATATGATGTTACGGACTCAAAACTATCCTACTTACTCAGCTACAGGGGTTCGCGCAGTCATCAACAGACTCTTCTCTAGGCCTCCGCGCACTTAGCTGCGAAGCCTTTTCCCTTCTCTACGACTCACTTTTGCGCTACCATATATTGACCCATTGCACCCATCTCTCCCTCCATTAGACTCTCTAAGGGACATCTATTTATCGTTTTTACATACAATCCCATGGTACGCGGATCATGGATGGATCTCAAAGCCAATTCGCATTTACATAAACAAGGGTTTAAAAACCCCTTTTGACTTCTAACTATCTATGCACTCTGTGTCCACAAACTGCAGATATTTTACATCTTTTTACCAAATTTTACATCAAAACTTGGGTTTTGAGCCCAAAATTGACCCAAGCGACCCCAACACAAAGGTCATGACTTGCCTTTGAGTCACTCGATTGGTGCAGTTATCTTGTTACGAAGATCCTCCAGCTCTACCTGTACAACTCCAACCTCGACAATGCTCTACATAGTTGCCTGCTTATCCTCTTCGACGAGTTGTGCCATAGTTGGTCCTTCCACGACCAACTTGATTGTTTGTAGTGCTTGCTGCAAGCCCATCAACTTTTCCTGAATTTTGTTCATGACCTGGTAGGATTTGTCTAACCAGGGCCCCAACCTAGCCTTAAGCAAGTCCTCCTTCTTCTGTGCTGCCTCAACCTGTGCGAGGAACTCATTCCCTTCCAGTAACTTGGCTAGGCATTGTGTTGGAGCAATAGAGCATGCCATTGTGTTGACTTCCTCATACTGCTTCTGTAGCCTCCCTGGCTCCTATATTCAGCTTCTGCAAGTTTGTGTCCTCCTACAGAGTAGTTATTAGTTTCTGCACAGCTAATCTGCCACATAGTCCTCCAACCCTGGCAGTGTTGTTTATAGTCTCATGCTCCCTTAAAACTTTCTAGAGCATTAAAAATGTCCTACCACCACATAGTCATTGCATGGGTCTCCCGAATATGGATTCAATCGGCTGCCATTCACCCTTCTCGGAAAAGGTTCTCCATTCAGCTTTGTGAGCTGAATTGTGCCTTTGTCTGTAATCTCTTTGATAATATATGGCCCAAACCAGTGCATCTGAGATTTCCTTGGAAAATTAGTGAACTTGATATCATATAATAAGACCAAATCGCTTACCTTGAACTTGTGCAACTTGATTTGTCGATCATGCCATGATTTTTCACGCTCCTTTTGTACTTTTTAATGGAATCTAGCCAAGAATTTGTCTTCTTCAAGCTCCATCATCTCTGCAAGCCATTCTTCCCAGGATTTGCGATCTGCCATACCTGTGAAAGTTGTTATGCATAGACTAGGCATGATATATTCCATAGGCATCACAGATTCTATGCCATAGACCAATTGAAAAGGTGTCTTTCCTATCACTTTTTAGAAAGTATTCATGTACGCCCATGGTACTGTAGGTACTTGCACATCCAAGTCATTCTGATGTGCGTTACAAATCTTCATCAACGTGTTCTCGAAAATCTTATTCAAGGCCTCAAATGTTCCATTATACTAAGGATGATATAGTGTGCTCTTCTAATGATAGACCTAGAATTCCTCAACCAATGCGTTGATTGTCTCATTTAGGAAGTGCGTACTTTGATCACTCATGAACACTTTTGGACAGATATATTTGATTAACACATAATAATAAAAAAAACTTCATTGTTGTAGCCCCTATGCAATCCTTAACTGGTTGTGCCTCAGCCCATCTAGTTAAATACTCTATCGCGTGATGATATATCACACACCTGTCTTCATTCCTGGGGGCTGAATCAGTCCAATGAAATCAATTTCCCATTTTTCAAATGGCTACAACGATACTTGAGGATTTAGTGGCAACTCATCCTGTTGGAAATACTGAGAGGGGGGGTGAATTAGTATTCCTTTTGAATTGTTACTTTTACCAGTTAGATCACTTATATTTAGAACACAAATGAACAATAGGAATAAATCCTTTTATAATCTTTACAATGAATCAAGTACAATGTATATAGGGCTCCAACCCTAGATGAAGACACCAATCTTCAAAGTCCCAGGCTCCAACCTATTTCCAAGCACCAACTTGGACTTTTTGTGAGGCTCCAACCTCTAGGGAACCAACCCTATCTTGTCAAAGCACCAACCTTGGGTTTAGAAGGACCAACTCCAAGGACATCAATCCTTCCAATTCTGAGGCACCAACCACAAGGGCTCCAACCCTATCTTATCAAGGCACCAACCTTGGATTTAGGAGCACCAACTCCAAGGACACCAATCCTTCCAATTCTGAGGCACCAACCCCAAGGGCTCCAACCCTATGCTATATATTGTCTAGATATGTTTGGTAGTAATTCTCTGCTCCCAAAATCTTCTTCACTAAAGTTTTTCTATCTACAATTTCACTGCTACATCAATGACAACCTGTCTTCATATGAAGGAGTCTTCACAACTCTTCATATTGCCCAAACGGGGTCTGCAAAGTTACCTCGTGATGATTTCAAATAGGAATCATGATCTCCAATAATGTTTCCAAGATTTCTTGAAGCTTTCCAATAAGATATATAGGCTGAGCCTCAATGTATGCACGAAAGAAATTCTCTGTTTTCAAGCCTCTATTCTTATTGTCGCAATAACTGCTTTAGGAGTGATTTTCGCGGTATCTTACTTCCAAGGAACAAACTCAAAAATACTTCAACGTTGGTGTTGTCTACTTCTGCCTTCAACTAATGACTGATGAAATCTTACTTGGCTGGTTCGAGGTCAAACAGATCTTCACAAAAAGATTGTTCTTCAGGTTGAGGTTCGCACTTCTTCTAATCCATCACAGGTCCGAGCCTTTCAAAGATTAAACCAATCAACAAAATTTCTCAACCTTTGGCTTCCTTCTTTCCTACTGGACCTTCGTGTTGAAAATGCAATAAGATGATGGAGCTTAGTGAAAAGAAGTCGCCTTCACTAAGTGGACCTGCAGGCTATTTTTGGCGCAAAGTCTATTTTTAGACTATGTCTATTTTTAGACATATGGATCATGGTCTATGAGTTGCAGGATGCTATTTGTGGATGATTGGTCATGTTGGTAAAAATAGATGGACCTCTATTTTTAGACATATGGGCGGAGTCTATTTTTAGACTGCCAGGCTAAAAATAGAACAGTCAAATATTATTAGCTCTTAATAATATTTGGACTATAAACATTATCTTATTCTCTTGGAGCACTTCAGTTCGAGCTACAGATGTGGCACATGCAACTGCCAGAAGGAAATACGCTTTTCTTATGGGTTACTTGAGCTATTGCATGAAGGACTTCAGTTAGAACTCAAGTGATTGAGTTTGGTGGAGATGAATGAGGAGTTGATGGAGTTGTGTTCATTTTGACTTAGTTGAGCTAGTTGTATTTAGTCTAACTAACAAATACACTAGTGATGAGTGGTGTGAATTAGTTATTAATTAATTCACTAATTATTAACTCATGAATCAACTGAGGAATACATCAGTTAACTCAGTGCATGGATAGTTCAGTGGAGACAAGTGTTAGAGATGAGTGAAAGAGCAAGACAGCTGTTAGTTGTGACTATAGTTGTGCATGAGATTTGCACAATCAGTGGATTGAGATTGCTAATAAGGATTGCACAGTGGAGGCAGGCAAGCAGCAGAGGAGATTTGAGCCAGTGATTGGTTCAGATCTGAGCTAGTTTGTGTGTAACAGGTGGAGATAGTGATGAGTACTTATGAGGAGTATTGTACTATGTATTGTTACATGTTCTCAATCAATATAATATACAGATAGTTGGGGGTTTTCAGCTGCATGCTTTCCCCGTG